>JAYMSH010000295.1:0-12222 GCA_036897905.1 Aragoa cleefii | reverse complement strand
GTACATTTTCTTATGCATATGTTTTTGTTTAGTTGTCCGCCTTAAACCCGTCATACTTTTAATTGATACATTCTACTTCTTACCTGGAAAAAAAAAATTGCTCTGAGAGTATCTTTCGAAAACAGTCTCATATCTTTAGAATAAGATTGCATACATTTCAACATTTTCATATTCTGTCTATAAACGGAAACTTGGGTCTTTTGTTTTTGTTGTTGAAAAGCTATACTTCAACGCAACCAAATGGAAGTCAAAACCTATACTTCAACGCTACGAAAAGGCCATAAGCCGCAAAAAATCCAAAAGCAGTTTCTAAGACCTCTAGCAATCTTCGGTGTCGGAGAGTAAGTATTTTCTAAAAAGAACGGAAGGTATATAAAAAGGCATCAGCAGCAGCAGCCAGCTACTAGACTGACTTGAGCTGAAAACACACTGCCAGCGCCGCCGTGATGACGCAGGAGGCGAGACGATTGCGAGGGCACAAGGGGGCTGCAACTTGCTGCATCGCTTCTACCACCCGCCCTGGCCTCATCGCCACCGCCACCGAGGTTTCCTTTATTTCTCTAAACTACTACGCCAATAATAACTCGACCAATCAATCGTCTATAGGCTTGCTTTTACTTTATGTTTCGGTTACTTGCTGCTACGTTTATTGAATGGTATTATGCATTTGATTGGATGATACATATTTCAGGATGGTTGTGTCTGCTGGTATGATTTACGCTGCAGCAACAGCAGCAAAGATATGTTGTTTTCTATGGATATTGGAAACGGAAACCCTATTTCCTCTATGTCCTTTAAGCCAGGTAGTTTGCCTTCCTTAAGTTTTATCTCCCAGTCAATTTCGTTATTACAAGTATGTTTACCAACTGTTTCGTGATCCGATTTGAGTTCAACTTAGATGAACAATTCAACACATCAATTTCATATACGAATGTGAATGTGTAAACTGAAGCGAAAAATACTTATACAGTTCATAGGTAGATATAACAAATAAGTAACATTCAGCGTAACACCATGAGTTTCGATTCAAGTCCTGGATGGGGCCACAATATAATAGTCAGCCGGCTATTGGAAGAGTGTTTATAATGGGAAATCATGACACGTACTACGTTGTAAATATGTGAGAAAATTATTGAAAAAGCTGGTGTAATATCCTTGGACCATGTGAAGTCTAAAGAAAATGTTACGGATCAGGTAACGTTAAGGTTTGATGAGAGATCAGGTAGAGATTCCATGAACGGAAATTTGATTGAAGCCCATGACATAATACCTACCATGATGGGAACTCAATGTGAATTGTCAAGCCAATTTGTAGGTATAGTGGAAAAACTGATTTGTGGGTGAGGGGTTAAACAAAGTATTCGGGAAATTCAGTTCCTTACCTATTCCAATGATGAATGAGTGATAGGCCTGACCATGCGAACGTTGAGCTGAAAAAATTACAGTTCTAAGAAAGGTAATTGATAAGGAAATCTGTAAGGAGATTAAGAACAACGATGAAGCACATTGTTCATGCAACTTCATGCTGATCGAACTGATCTGAGAAAACGTTTAGTTCCGTTAACTGTCTGGTAGCCTCAAGAGTTCCTTCACTAGATTTACAGGTACCCTTAATAACAATCAGGGGACTCTGTTCTATATAGTGAAGTAGTCTGAGGGAACTCCTGATGGAAACCCGACTATTTTTCTTGCGCTGTCTTATATCATGTTTGCTGTAACACATTTCTCTTTATATATAAGCTTATACAGTTTCTTTGTCAGGCCAGTTTTTGTCCGAGGATGAACTGAAATTCATGTGTGTCTGAACCTGGACAGAATTTGAGATCAAATAATGAAAATGGAATATTTTTTAAGGAATAAACTAAAAGAGTACTATACATCCCTATCTTTCACTCCAACACTTTTCCATTCTCATTCTCATTCTCATGAGATTTGTCACAATGTTCATTAATTTCTGAAATATTAACTGTAAATTCATAACGAGAAATGATGTGTACAATGTGAAAAGTAGGCACATGCAGGGAATATATCTATTCTTAGTTATGGATTCTGTCTTATATTTCTTCACTTACCTATGTCTAGGTTCAGTTTCACTATATGACACCTCCCTAGTGTTCCCTCCGTCACTTCACAGAGTAATTTCTTCTATTATTTACCTCGCTGAAGTTTTTGGCAGAACCGCGCTGGTGATCTGATTTAATATAAGTCACTCATATTCTGATGCACATGTGGCATGACCAGCCACCATATGGTTTGAGCTAAGTACTACTCCCTACGCCTGAAAAGCAGGCAAAAAAGAAAAAGAAAAGTAAAAAAATTAAACTAATCCATTTTTTTTAAAGTTCAAAAATCATCTTCAGTGGGAACAGTAGTCATAAAAAAACTTGGGTCTCTGAACTTCCGATAATTTAATGCTTCAAAATACAAATTATCAAGATTGTATGGCATTAAAGGATAAAAAGTTACCTTGTTTCAGAAAAAATGGCTGTTGAAATGCTGATCATACACTGGAATGAATATTAAGGTTCTATTATGGATATGGGCATAAAAAAGAGTTCCATGTTTTGTTTGCTGGCAGAGACGATAGGGGTCGAGGGGATAGCTTTTTTGGTTACAGTGTTTTTGTTGTTAATTGAAAGCTACATGGCACGGATATGGACACGGCTGCGCCAGTTTTTCGAATAATTTATAATTGGAATATGCAATGTGGCTGTGAGAATCGGTGCAGTATATACGAGTATCATAGCCGCAAAGTATATGATAAGTGCACATAAGTTTTGAAGTATCCTTGGCAACATAGATTGAAAGAGAGAACGTTTTAATGAAGTGCGACTGCTTTCCCTTGATGATTGAATCTTTATTTATTTAGTTTTTTCCTACTTGACCCAAGAGATTCCTCCTTGATTCATCCTCAAAGGTGCTGAATGTTTTTATACTCCTTGTTTATGTAAGGGGATTATTCTGGTATAGTTTATATGAGGACACTGAATCCGGTCAAAAAATTTATGAGTTTAAACTTTTGATTGGAATACCGTAGTCCAATTGGTGATGAGCAATCTTGTTCTCACATATCGTTGTTTTATGATGCAGAGAATGAAGATATTGTCTATGTTTCTTCAGGAAATGAAGTCAAGTGTTTTGATTTGCACATGGTATTCTTGGGATTTGATGTTTATGTAATCTAATAAATTCATTCCACAACGTTTATGTTTCATGATTCTCTGGTTCTATTTAAATACTTTATTATGCCGGGTGGTCTAGTGGTTAAAAGAGTGGTTAATATCCACTTGGTCTCAGGTTCAAACCCCACGGGGCGCGAAATTTGAAATCTATGCTACTATGTTTGAGCCGGAGGTCTCTACGGAAACAGTCTCCTCACGGGTATGACTGCGTACATCTTACCACCCTGCCTACGGGCGGGAATTGGGTATGTTTGGTTTGGTTTGGTTTATGCCGGCACTGTTGAAATGTCATTATCCTGGCACTGTTGAAAGGTCATTGTCATTGGGGATTCCAACATTTTTACATTTTTGAGTTACATCATTAATATGAATTTTGAAAAACTACTTGGTTTATGATCCTTAGTATAATATCATTCTACATTTTGAGGTCAAATGCACGTAATAATAGTGCTCCAACTTCCCACCATTCCTCTCCTGAAGAAATCGTTCTTTACTATTCTGTTTAACTTAAATGGCCATTCATTCTTTTATCAGTTGGCAACTTTCATAATTTGCCTTTCATAATTTGCTTACCTTTTGCTTTCTTATTAGTGCCTCCCCCCTCCCCTCTTGTATATCATTCTCTTATGTTTAACATGCTGTGTTTTACTCAGTGAATTTCATAAATTTAAAGCGATTAAGATTTCCTTTTCCGTTCTTACCTATATATCTGTTTACTGCAAACAGAATCTAACTTATATGATGTCAATTTAATTTTTAAACTAACACTGTTATGTTCTCTCTCAGACACCTACATGGAAACTTCTAGAAACCTACAGTAGCAATAAGGATGAGATAAATCAGGTCTAGTGTTCTTTCTTGTTTGAAATTTGAATAGCTTTTATATATGCTTCCAGTTGTAATATGTAATTACTCATCTTGCTGATGAATATAGATCATATATGCTTTTCGAGGAGAGATTGGAACAAGTTTTTGTATATGAAGTAAAATATCTACTGTTTGAGCTGCATGAAAAACCTATATTTTATTGTCGAACTAACTTTTACAAAATATGTCATATTTCCATTTGCAGATTGCTTGCCACCCAAAATCTTCGTTTTTGGCTGCTGCAGATGACAGTGGAGATGTAAAGGTACTCTCATTTGGTAGGATTTGATTTTGTTCTATTGAATTAGGTGATCTATTCAGCCTACACCCCGGCTTACATGAGGCTTTAAGACCTTTTGG
Source organism: Aragoa cleefii (assembly GCA_036897905.1). NCBI lineage: Eukaryota > Viridiplantae > Streptophyta > Magnoliopsida > Lamiales > Plantaginaceae > Aragoa > Aragoa cleefii. Next base: position 7,813 of record JAYMSH010000295.1, on the reverse strand, counting down.
CTACAATAAAATCGTGAGAGGGAGAATAAAGAACAATTAAAAAAATCCTAGAAGAAATAGTAGTAAAGAACGAGGAACTTCAAAGACAGAAATATAGAGTTTATAAACTTTTATTAGTTATCTTAGCTTGTTTTGAAATTAAACTTTTCATTCTGGAGCTTGTACACCAATTCTCTCAGGGAGGAATAGCTTGAAAACCTTTAGATAAACGTTTTCCACCTTTCTGGTAAATTAATTAGCAAGCCCTGCATTATGTTGGTTCCCTTTGAAATCTTGAGATGTAACTCATATGTTGATTACGTCCTGTGAATATCTCTGTTAAAAATATCTTAGTGATGACGGCTATTATTTGTTGCAGATTATTGATGTCAGCCAACATTGTCTGTACAAAACTTTAAGAGCTGGCCATGATACTGTATCCTTTTTTGCATAATTCTTCGTGTCTATTTGTCATACAAGAAAAGTTGTTTGGTCTGTGTTTCTGTGTTTGTATTCTCCTATCAAGTAACAGTTAGTACCATAGCTGATGACTTGATTTTCCTGCTAAGCTTATTGACCTTAAAACTTGTCAAGGTTTGTTCAACTTCTAATATATCTCTTGACATTTTCATTTGGTGGATTGTCCGTTCTCTGACCTGTAATTGTGTTTTTTTAACACTTACTGTTTCTTCAGATATGCAGTAGTGTTCAATTCCTTCCTTGGAGATCTTGGGAAGGTATGATGACAAAAGAATTATTATTTGTGCAAATGTGTCTCATTTCCTGGAGTCATTTCATCAATTTGCACCTACACCATGTGCTGTTTCTGGAGTCAATCACCTATCTATTAGGCATTAGAAAGGGGAGAAAATGCAAGCTAGTCCAGTGAAGTGGAATAATTTCTCATTCCCGACACCGTATGGATCTTTCTTTCAAATAATGCAATTTCATCCACTTGGAAGTGGATAAATGACATGGCAGTTATGAAGTAATGGTGTTGGTAGTCGGTTCACTTCGATCGCTTTTTGCTATTGTTAGTTCCTCGGTTCACTTTCACCTATTCATTTGGTTCTTGTGTTCATTTCTATCAATTCATCACTTGTTTGGTCTAGCGGTTCATCTTAATAGTCCTTAATAGTCTTGATTTGGTAAAAAGATTTTTAAATTTTGCAAAACAGTTGGGATTGCCGGACCTGGGAGAGTTTTGCTTTAAAAAATGACCATGTTCTCTTTGTGTTGGCTGATTCCTCTTGCTAGCATGATATGCTTTCTTGGATACGATTTGATAAGTAAAGTCCACATCTCGGCTTCCCAATGGTGTGTGGTGGTAAAACGATCACCTGTTAGGTGTGTTATAAACTGTCCATCATCACAGAGGGATGTCGGGTAATTCGGTAAGTGGTGGGACGGTGTTGATGTCAAGGCCTTTTATCTGGGATCTCTGAATCTGAATATCTGATCAATTTTTCTGTTTTAACATTTGTTCCTATAGTAATAACCGGGGGTCTTGATTCAAAGCTTGTGATGTGGGACTTCTCCAAAGGACGTCCATACAAAACTGTAGACTTTGGTATGAGTTCTTTAGCATTTCATTATTAATTATGAGTTCTTTAGCATTTCATTATTAATTTTGTGCCTATGTGTGCCTGTCTTGTTTTTTGTACTTGTTTTGTCCTTTGTGTCTCTTATTGGTGGTTGATGTTTCTTGTGTTTGTATTGTTTATTGCTTATTGTTCGGTGTTTTGTGTAGCCTGTACTTGATATTCCCTATATGCTTGCTTGGTTTTATTTTTCTATGTTTTCGGGGTAAAACGTTATATTGTCCTCGTTTTGTGCGGGAACTATTGCCTTCTAATTTGTTCTTCCTGATCTTTTTCTGACCAATTGATTTGTGTTTATTTTGTTTGGTGTTCGTGGTCTGTTTCTCTTCTGATTTGCCTTCTGCCCACCTCTTCGCTCCTCCTACTTTTTACGTAAAAAAAAAAAAAAAGTATAGGTGAGCCGGGGGTCTCTATCGGAAACAGTTTCATATTCTTAGGGTAGGACTGCGTACATCTGACCCCCACATACCCTGTCTTTGGTCGGGATCTTGGGTATGTTGTATTAATTTTGTTCTGACAATGGTTCTCTTAGATTAACATCCGACAAGATGAACTTGGACTTATGCGAAAATATGTTTACTTCTATTCACATGCTGAAGATGTATTTGAATTAATTAAAACATTAGATAGAAGAGGGGAGTATACTCCATTTGGACAAGAATTGTATGCTGTAATTCAAGAAGGAATTATGGCCTTTGAGAACTTTAATGTGAAAATGTCCACAGGTGTGTACAGGAATATAGTTTTTGAGCTTTTCGCATGTTATCCCTTTTTCGGTCTAAAGTTTGAGGCACTAGACTTTGAAGCAGAATAGAATTAAGTACCTGATTCTGGTGAAAAGAATAATTTAATCAATCACTGGACTTACCAAAAATAATTATCCATTTTAGATATTTTGGAATATTAATTGCGATTTGGTTACTGTTTTGCCAAATTTCTAAAAAAAGAAATAGTGCCCAAAATGCCTCTGTTCTTTACTCAACCACTATTTCGGATGAATGGGGAATTACGTCGCTCTTTGATCTGCAGAATAAAGCCTAGGAGCTCTCTCTTTTATGGCAGGGTCCACACTTAAACGGGAACCTTATGTCTTAAGCCCTCGTAATATCTCAAGCTACTTTTACAAGTAGTTCCGCAGGTGTAGCTGATATAATTTCCAAAATATAAATTCATTTTGCTAAATGTTGCTTTATTTTAGTTTTAGTCTCATTCATTCAGTTTGTGTGCTTCTCTTTTAGCAACCATAGAAAATGTTTCTTACATGCTCGTTGTGTCAAACACATACTTGATCCAGGCAGTGGAGCTGGAGCAGAAAAGTTTTTTATCCCAGCGTTCGTCCATGCTATAGTAGTCCCTGACCTTGACATGGTGGAGACAGTTGGCAAGATCTGTGTTACTGCTAGAGGTGATGGTGTTGTCAATATTGTTGACATCGATTCAGAAGTTGATTCTCTTAAATCAAAATCTTCAGCTAAGTTGTATCAGGGTACTAAATCAGCACCAAAAAGCAACACTCAACCTGCTAATTCCCAGAGTGCAGATCGAAGTCAGAAGAATCTGCTCTTGGACTACACCATGGGTGGACACACTGCAGCAGTATCCTCAGTGTAAGCCTGTGCGCTCTATCGATGTTGCATGAAGGACCTTGTAATTTATCTATTATAACTGATATTCCAAAGAGTACACATACCCGTATCCGATACGTATTGGATTCACAATCCTTTGTACTCAATCAATATGCATTCAGACAGGCCCACTTAGCGGATCCAAACATATAAAGTGAAAAGATGGATACCGTGTTTAACACCTCTAGAAGAAGAACTCTATATGTCGTGGCTTTTGTTTACTTGCATTGCCTAATACCTAATATTAGTCAGATGAGCGAAATAGTAAATTATTTAAAGTCTAGTTTTCTGTAGACTGTTTCTACTTTAAATATAATTGGTTTAACGCTGTTCTAATATATTTTTATGCATATTATAACTTGCTTTTGTATCGGTCATTTATAATGAATAATGCCTGCTGTATTACATGGTTTTCAGTTTTTGGAAATCCACATCACACTCTGTATTTTATCATACCATGCCTATTCATTAGTCCTTTTGTATTAATACTTGATCTTATAATATCTTCATCAGGGCTTTCTCAATGTTTGGAGAGAAAGGTAAGTTTGTCGTTTCAGGTGGAAATGATAAATCGGCGAAGGTATGGGATTGGTCCAGATCTTATCACTCTGGTCATACTAGCGACGTCAACAGTCTTCTCTGTTTGAACATTAGTTTGAGTAGAAAGGTGAATAACATTAGCAAGCTAGCAAGCTTCTTACTTTTCTTCCCGATTTTTCTCCATTAGCATGGTTGTCATTGCTGGTCTCTTTCATGTTTAGGTTAATTGGCTCTGCACAACTCCATCGGATTCAGAAAATCTAGTCATCTGCGACACTTCCAAAGTAGTGAAGGTTTACACCGTTGGGTGAAACCATTCTGTACCAGCGTCTGAGTTGCCACCGGCCCATCACGCAGCAGTCAAGAACTCGTGACCATTGTTGTTAGTTAGAAGTTGCAGAAATTTAAAGAGAGCATGAGCTAGTGATATTCTGATGGGAGACATTACATTTGTTTATACATTGAGAAATGAGAATCTTGAAACACGTTTTGTTTCATGCCATTTGTTATTATTACTATTCCAGTTTCATAATTTATGACAATCATGGTTGGTGGCAGGGGCTCTGTTCTTGTAAAGTTCGAATTTTGCCATTGTGAATTGATAAATTTTAATGGGAAGGGATTATAAGTTGAAAACATTAGTCAAATTGAATGACTGATGTTGTAGATAGGACTCAGGAGTTCATGGATGGATTAAATGACACCATAATAACAATGTTGACCGAAGAATATTAAAAAATTAAAAGTATATGCAGGGGTTAAAAATGTATGAAGTTGGGAGTATTACTCAGAGGAGGAATTACAAATTACCTCCTCCCGAAACATGATATTATAGATAGGTGGTAAATATTTTAATAATTACATTCACACATCTTTCCTGTTTTAACAGTTACACCCGACCTCCTGTTTTCCCCCAATATATCACCCAACTCACAAATAAACTCCTGATGAAAAATGTTACAGGGAGGTAATTTGACTAATCGGTGTAATTTTCTAAACATTTATCACCTATCTGTAAATTTAAACATCATATGGGGTGTATACGTAATTACGTTGGTCAAATTGAATGTCTGTAATAATGTTGAAGTAGACAAAATACAATGAATATACGTACATTGGTGAATTATTATGATCCCGAAACATGATATTATAAATAGGTGGAAAATGTTTTAATAATTACACACACACCCCTTTCATGTTTTAACAATTACACCCAGCCCCCCTATTTTTCTCTAATATCTCACCCAACATACAAATAAACCCATGATGAAACAGGGATGTAATTTTAATAATCGGTGTAATTTTCTAAACATTTGTTACATATCCATAAAATTTAAATATCAGATGGGGGTGTATACGTAATTATGTGGGTCAAATTGAATGTATGTAATAATGTTGAAGACAAAATACAATGAATATACGTACCTTGGTGAATTATTATGATCTTAATAATGATATAGTATTTGTGAAATGCAAAAAAGTCTCCGGGAATTATTGGATTCAATTATTATAAAATTGCAAGAAAAAAAGTATTCCGTTGCCGGGACTTAAAACCTGGGTGAGAGACGAGTATCCTCACCAACTAGACTACAACAGATTACTGTTAGGCATCTTGAACAAATAAAACACCATCAGATAATTTCAATTAAACTCTTGCCCAGTTTGTAGATGACATGGATTGGAATTTCGTTCATTTTGGGGCTTATTGTTCAACTGAAAACTTTTAGAGATTTTTCTGTGGACTTCTTTTGAAGTTAAAGAAACAGTATATGATTACGGATATACTTTGGACGGAAACTTGGGTACGTTGTTGTTGTTGCTTGGCGAAAAAATAAAATATAATTTGACATGGTTCGAAGCTGTCCATGGAACATTCCGAAATGCTAATACACTGTTTTGTGGCGGCATCGTACGTAGGGTGCAATGTCACTGAAATTATAGACTCCTACAATGTTGGGAATCTATTAGCAGGACGGAAATGGAAACCGTCTGTTTGGATGGAGTAATCCCTCTCTTTGCACAGGCAAGGACAAAACTGTCAGCTTGCAAACACTTGGCTATTACCCAATCATCACATTGAACATTGCTCTAAAACGCCTATAAATAAGCCAAGCGAAAACCAATTGTGGTCTGTCTATTCAAACACGTTCTTCACCAAGAATGAAGTTTGTTTTGTAAGAACTAACATCAAAACATATTTACACGGATAAACCAGGGAAGGATGAATGCCACCACAAGACATGCCATCAAGAAGTTGCATAACGGCTGTCTGCCCAAACACGTTCTTTGGCCGTCCAGAGAGCTAGTAGCCAACTCGGTAGTAGGTCTGCTCTCGTTCCACTCTTCCAAGAATCCGTTATCCCTCACACCCGTGATATTATTTGCAGTCTGCCCACATATTTCGCACATTCTGCAAGAACAAGTTCAAGCAAATCTTATTTTGCCGAAAAATGATAAAAAAGAAAAACACAATAAGTTGAGGATCCTGGGATTACACACAAATAAAACAGCTCCCGACTTATTTCTAGCAAATAGGGTAACTCAAGTATTTGCAAAAACAACTTCCGACTTCTCTTCTCTAATAATAAGCTACTAGAAGCTGAAAAGCAAACCAATTTCTAGCTTCATTTCTCTTAAATGAAACATGTTCCAATGTATACAGCTCTCTCTATCTTTCAGCAGACTCTGTAAAAAGTCACTCGCACATGCTTTCTCTCGACTCTAAAACGTCTGAAAAATGTAGGCTTTTGCAAACAGCCTCACTTATAATTGCAATGACTAACGCCCTACTTCAACACTCAAACGCAAAGGTAACCAAAAAGAAGAAGGGAGAATTTACAACTGATCCTCCTACACTCATCCTCATTGACCAATAGGATGAATGAGATCCATAAGCTATTGCCTAATAATATCAGAAGCTGCAAACTGCAAAGCATGTGAAACCTTATCACGTGCAGTTAACATTCTTGTTTCGTCATATGTCAACTAAACTTCTTAGATATGTTTCAATCTGCATTCTTTGTTTCAGTGTGCAAAGAACTCGAGGTAAGAAGACTAATCAAAACAAGAAATTACATGAACTATAATGAATTTTCTAGACGAACTTCATATCATACCAAAGCGCTTCTTCCATTTTCTCCGATAAGATATCCGCCCTGTTAACAAGATCCAACTCAATGGAGACTTTTTTTTGGTTTATCTCATTTCTCATCAACAATCAAAACTAAACGTTACACTTCGAACATGGCAAATAACTCAACAAACAACCCTAACTAGAATCCAAATTTCATGCAATTCAGCAAAACTCTAACAACAGAGAATCAAGTATACATCAACAATAACCAATAATACTATAACTATAAAAAGCAGGTAAAAAATTGCCTTAATCCATCAAACAGCTAAAAACAAATAATGCAATACCAAAACTCTATCTTTTTTATTGCAAAGCAAGAATTTACCTATTCCCCTTGACCCGAAACCACGCCTCGGCGCAATCCAAATGCGCAACACCGAGCTCACCCTTACATCCACAACCAAGTTCTGCCAACTCAATCGAACCCTGACCCATTTCCTTAGCACTCAAATGACATATCCTACAAACCCTCTGATTATCCACCACAAATTCCTTCACATCTATCACACAAGACGAGTCCACCTTAGTCTCCTCATCCTTATTCAACACCGACCCGTTTGTTTTCGCATTCAAATCCGCAATTTCATTCCCTCCAATTTTAATCACAACACTCTCTGAAGAAACCCTCTGCCTGACATTTGATGAATCTTCTTGATCCATCATCACCAAAAATCCAATCTTTAACCAATCAAACACAAAACCAAGAGAAAAGAAGAAAAATAAATAAATAAATAGAATCCTAAATGGGATTTCAATAATTCATTCTGAAAACAAGATTTTGACAACTTTTAAAATTGAGAGTGGACTTGAGATTATCCTCGTCGACTAGCTATATATGAGGGGGGGGGGGGGGGGGGGGGGGAAGGAAAAAAATTTTTTTACAAGGTTTAATGGTGTTGTGTTTTAGGGGGGGGGGAGGGGGAGGTGGGTTTTTT
>JAYMSH010000294.1:0-12230 GCA_036897905.1 Aragoa cleefii | reverse complement strand
TCATGGTGAACTCTTAATGTATCTTAAGACTCTGGATGCTGCAGACATGTGCATATCAGTTGGTTTAGACATAAAGTGAGTTAGAGTCTGTACAACAAAATAAATATCTGGCCTGGTAACTATTAAATACAATAGTCTACCAATCAACCTTCTATATTCAGTTGCATCTTGCAAGAGAATTCCTGAGTCTTTGCTCATTTTGAGTTTAGGATCCATAGGTATTTTAGCAGGTTTAGCTGCTAAAAAACCAGTATCTATCAAAATGTCAATAACATACTTTCTCTGACACAATGATAATCCTATTTTTGATCTTGCTACTTCAATACCAAGAATGTATTTTAGTTCACCCAGGTCCTTTATGGTGAATTTTTCATGTAAATGAGTTTTAATAGCAGATATAATTGTAATATCATTGCCTACCAATATGACATCATCAACATATACTAACAAAGCAGTGAAAGAAGTGTTCTTATGGAGAATTAAAAGAGATAAATCAGATTTTGACTGAACAAGCCATAATCTAATAAACATGATGTAAGTTTATGAAACCATTGTATTGAGGCTTGTTTAAGTCCATAAAGACTCTTTATAAGGTTGCAAACTTGTGAAGAGTCAGAAGATGGATAACCTGGTGGAAGACACATGTAAACTTCTTCATTTAAATTCCCATAAAGGAAAGCATTGTTGACATCTAACTGTTGAATGTACCAACTTCTTGATGTAGCAGCAGACAATAAAATTCTGACAGTAGTTAATTTGACAACTGGGGAAAATGCATCAAAATAATCAAGACTCTCTTCTTGATTGTATCCTTTGGCAACTAGTCTAGCTTTGTATCTATCTAATGATCCATCAGGTTTAAGTTTGACTTTAAACACCCATTTGCACCCTATACGTTGTTTGCCAGGAGGAAGGGGAACAATTTTCCAGGTATTGTTCTTTTCAAGTGTTGTTATTTCATTATGCATTGCTTCTTTCCATTCATCAAACTTACAAGCTTGTTTAAAAGTTTTGGGCTCGGGGATGTATGAAAACCAAACCAAACCAAACCAAACACACCCAATTCATGCTCATAGGCAGGGTATGGGGAGAGTAAAATGTACGCAGTCATACCCGTAAGGAGGTTGTTTCCGTAGAGACCCCGAGCTAAAAAAACATTTTTTTTTGGCTTACTAAGGAAAACAATATCTAATACATTGCTATAGGTTAAATTGTTGCAAATTCTTATTTCTCGTAATATAGTGGAAGAGAATACATGTAATGATGATTGTCATCCTTTGCTGCTATATGCACCAAAAGTCGCAAAAATAGAAAAATCCTTGCTAAACCGCTAAGATGGTTGACAATGCAAGCAAGTCATGCTCTCTCTTTCTGGAAATATTAATGTGAAGTTTTAAGCTTTTCTTGCGATCAGAAAGCTTTCAATATGCAAGGTATAACTGGTCTCCTTCAGATCATGGATTGACACTTTTTAAGATCTCTTTCCCAGGTCTTGATTAAACTAGAGAAACATGTACAGCTTTTAACAGATACCATCTTTTGTCTTGTGTTTGTGATTTGTGTGGCGATAGTCTTTTTTCAGTTTTCTTGTGTGTGTGAGTTGTGTGGGGTGGACTTTTCTCCAATGTTACCCGGACTAGGGTGCGGGTGTCGGGTATGGGTGCATATCCGGGTGTCAGACACGGCTAATTTGTGAATAAAGTTTAATTTTTAGCCTAAAATGGAGTGTCCTAACCCCATACCCATGTTGGAGTGTCGAGTGTCCGACACGGGTACGCAAGGGATATTGAAGAGTCCAGGTAACATAGCTTTTCTCCCAGTTTAAAACTTGAAGGCATTGAGGGTGCTTGGATTGAACTCTCCTCCCAGTTTGTGACTAAAATGTAATTGGCGGAGCTTCTTTGTGTACCTTGGGATATCTCAGTTGGTTTGGACAAAAGCAATGTGAGTTTGTAGCAGTTGTCTGTTTCATGTGGCCATTTAATCTGAGAATCTGACAATTGTTGTTAAGGATAGTAGAGTTTCTTTGGCTTGAGAGTATGTGATTGGATGTGCATGCTGTTAAATTATGCCTGGGCATATTCATGTTAAATACACACATCCAGTTTCAGCTACAAAGTATTTCAAAAATGACTTAAATATATCATATCCTTTTCTTTTCTTGCCATGTTTCTTGATTACGTTGTTGTCTTTAATTTTTTACTTTGTTGTAATGAAGGAAGTTTACTTATTTCCATTTCAAAGACTCATCATGTATTTATAGCACCAGTGTGTGTGTATTCTTCTCATTAATAAAACGTGACAATGATTTTACTACTATTAATTGGAAGAATCTTTAACGTGTTTATGCAGTAATGGGAAACGTCTTCAGCTTTTGGTGATCTTGTTTTGAAAATCTGTGTCATTATTCCCAGAAAAGAAAAGAATAAGTGTACATTCCGAAAGGTACTATGATTAATTAATTAATTACAAGTTTATACAGTGCTTCCAAGAAAGAAATAAAATTCTCAAAGATGATATCAAGGATTTTACTTTAGAATATGCATTCAAGAGTTTTGGATTATGGGCATGTATTCACTTTAAAACTTAATAAAAAATTTAAAGTAAAGCTAAGTTAGAACTTTTAATCAAACTATGCGTGAAGGATCTAGACGGAGCAAAGTAAGACCAAGTAAGCTCTTAGCCGGCTACGTGTTAGGCGAAGCAAAGTTAAGTTAAGAAAGCTAGCAAGGCTCTACGTGAAAAGTTTAAAGTATAACATATCTGCTTGCCTCACTAACCTACGTTTATTTAATTACTTTTCAGTTGCGGAGCAAGTTTGAGTACGATGCGCATGTGCACCGATTTTACCCAAGTTCGAGTAAACGTCTTAAGACTCTTTGGGTTTTCATTCAAGTCCGATGCTAGGAATTTTCATGTTAGCGGTTGTTGCACGAATGTTCAAAATATTTCCGTACTTCAATGTCAAATCAAGTTTATGACGTTACAGTCATCCGTTCACAAATTGTATTTCAAATCTTTAATTTCTTCCGCTTTAGGGACAAGCGTTTGAATACGTTTTATATCTTTCTTAATTCATCTATTTTTAAAAGTGCGCTACCGAAAATTGTAGAGTTACATGTATGTGTATACGTATAAATTGAATTGTTCCTGACTCATCAAACAAAAATTGTTATATACACCGCACAAAGCACGGTGTTTCATTTCTAGTATATATATATAATTTTATAGTTATCGTAGACTTTTTAGGACGTTCATTCTTTCATAAATTAAAATATAAAATTGACGCTTCCACACTTGCATTTTATGTGTTCTGATCATGCCTCTCTTTTAAGATAAAGAGTGAACTTTATGTGAATAGATGATGCAATTAGAATTCGAACACACCGCGTCTAACTTCACTTACATTATAACCATCGAAATAGTTCTCATATCACTGCATTTCGTAAATCTCTTTTTTACGACTTGAACTCACTCACTAGAAGCTGACTTTGGTTGAAGAATTAGTACTAAAAAGCATGTGCCCATCACTCTGGCAGGTTTCAGGTAAGTGCTACACGCAAAAAATCCATGATTACCTGTTAGAAACAGGAAATACAAGAGATCTTCTAGGTAAGACACACTCCCAAAGCTCATCAAGCGCCGTCATACTTCTGCACCTGTTTCAATTGGGAATCTCAGCCATCCGTAATTCTCAGCATCAACAGCTGGATGTCATCTCCGAAACCCACCAAAGCTGGATGCGCTATCTTTCCATCACCTTACTTCAATCTGTTGGTACTACAGTTGACCTGATGATACACGAGGCTTCTTGCTTGAATTCAAGAACTGAGAGACAAATAACACTCCCATCACGACAATTAGGCATCCAACAAGCGTACTGAAGAAAAGAGCACCAGGTTGCCTAGTCTGGACAAAACCATACACCCCATTCGAGGTCACAAGAATCAGATCTGTCAATCCATCATTTGAAAAATCATCAGACACCAATGCATGCGTCGGGGGTGCAGGAAGATCGAGAGTTGTTAATAAACTCCCTCCTGGAGATAGTACCACAGCTTCTTGATCTCCAGCTGCAAGGATCAGCTCTTGATTATCATGTACACGCAGCGGGAATGCCTTCAGTGTAGGGATAACACCGGCGTCGGTCAATCCAGATGGAGATGGAAGGTTTGACCATGTAGCGCCTGTCAACAGCTGCCAGTTCCAGACGGCATCATGTCCGTGCGTACCAGGGGAGTATGATGTTATCTGAAAATGCATATGGCTTTCAATCGAGAAATATTTTATGAATGAAATTATGAAAAACACAAATGGGAGACTATGAATCTTTACCCAAAATCATGTTCTCACCTATGCATAAGACTTAAAACTTATCCAACTTCCGATTACACATCAGATCACACCATGGTTTAAGTTTCCTAATGTGTTTTTCATTTGAAACAAACTGAAACGAAAAGAAAAGGAAATATAAAGTTTAATGTTACCAAAACTGTACTTTTAAGATCATATTTATACATGGTATTTCAAATTCTTCTATATGCCACCAAAAGGTTTTATAGATGTTTATAATTCATAACCAACTGAACATATTTAAAATTTGAAACTTCAGTCCATGATTGCACCAAACATGCCCTTCAGAGGTGAGGACTGAGGAGATATGAAAGGAATCATACTGCAAAACTTCTAGCACCACGGTAAAACATCATGCTTAGTAGATGTATATAAAAATAGATCGGGTAGAGCTCACATCATCTTAAAGTCCAAAAGTGAAGGACATGGATGTGCATTAGCAAAAACACTAGCATCAAAAAACATACCTCGCCTCTATTAGTCAGAAAGACAACATCACCATGGCTTCCTTTACGGTGCTTATGACCGTCATTTCTCGGAATGAGAATGGGGGTTGCAACCTCCAATGAACTGGCATCTTGATGTCGACCGAAGGTTCTGGAGTACTCTCCATGTATGAATAAGTTAAAAGGTGCACGATGACATATAGAAGCATGAAAAAGCTGTTCTCGAACTGGCACGCCAGATGTTGCAACAGCCCAACAGAGACGTATAACTTCCATAGATCCGCTTACAACAGTTTGTTCTGCAACATTGGCTCCAACAACCTAAAGAGGATCACAAACATCCCATTATCAGCAATTGAGAATATGTAACTAATTAATCTGAAACACAATTAATCTTTACAAACATCTCGTAAAATAAGACCGACATTCAACTCTTAACATATAACATTTTACCCAACCCAAATCCAGAATTTAAAAAAGAACTACATTAATATTGGAGCCTTCAACTACAGTGTAAAGAAGAGTTTGCAACTCCCACTAACACATCTACAGTCCCAGCCTTAACTTGTTTTGTGCAAGAGCTATTTCCATGCGTCAAACCTGTGACCTCCTGGTCAAACAGGTTGCTGCTGTACATTTACATCAAGATCTCTACAAATATAGTTATCCGGAAGAGAAAAGAAAAAAGCAACTTTTTACAAAATCAGACCTAAAATTCAACGCCTATTTCATTACTGAAATTAACTGCCATCAAGTAACAAGCATAAAGGTAGAGGGTAAGTTAGATGCTCAGAATTTGGAATAACAAATGTGTTCACCTGGACATGATCCAGGACGCCATCTCCGTTAATATCAGCGTGAAGGCCTCCTTCTTGAAGATGTAGCTGAATGCATCAGTAAATAAATCATACTTGTCAATGCGCTTAAGTAGGCAAAAAAAAAAAAAGAAAAAGAAAAATAGTGATAGTTGATCTCAAGGATAAGCTCAAAACAAACTTAATGTACAGTCATGCATGTCGCAAAAGACAGTAGTTGTTCAGACATAATCAACATCAGCAAATCATCCCAAATGCGAGAATGACAGTGAGAATATAGTAGTGAACCAGACATAATCACGAAACACTGTTAACATATCTCCTGGCCAAATGCAGTGGAGCCCTAGAACCATCACATTAATGCAAACATTATGCTCTACTAACATGATAATGGAAAGAATATTATATACATAAAAGTTCAATTTCCTGCAATTTCTATCATATTTTCTGGTAGAAGTATATTTTAGAAGCTAAATAATCACTGATTTTCACCTTACATAGAGTGCGCCCAGATGCCAAATGGACAGCTTCAATCCCTTCCTTCTCGTGTGCGACAACAACATTAGGCACCCACCAAAGTTGGGTGTAGTTTGTTATGGTAGGTATATAAGGCATATGCTGCACAAACAAAGTAAAATGGAGATTGGTAAAGGTTGCAAAAGCTCTAGTTATAAAAAAAAAGTCACCGTAAACATAAAGTTTCCAAATCATTATACACACAAACAAAAATATTCGAGACAAGAGGTCAAGGAATTTGGTAGAAGCAATCTCTAATTGTCGACTTTGACATATCCTACTGCAAATACCATGAGAGCTGTAACTCAAGTTTTCAATTGTGGAAACACTACGATATTTGGGGTAGCAAATATTTTCGCCAAGACTGAATGGATGGTTTACAAAACTAGGTATTATTAGCACAAATCGTACAAAAACTGCAAAAAGGCTCATTAGCCAATAAAAAGCCAAATGCAATTTTTACACCTAAGACAGATGTGAATCTCACCTTCTTGGTCTTCGATGATTTAGCAATATTAACAGCCTTCTCGATCACATTTGATACTTTTTTGGTCACATCCTTTCCAGGCGAAGGTTTTTCTTCAGGTTTGTGGAATGGGTAGTGGGTGTTCTTACCAGGTGTTTTCTTTAGGGTTTTCCTTTTATGACGCCTGAAATGTGACAGCTTTAGCAAAGTGTCTTCTCTGCGTTCCTGGTAAGGTTATAATTCCAGAAAACATCAGGGATATCCATTAAACTTTACATCAACTTCTGATACTGGAGACACGAATAGAAAGATTTGAAACACCATAATTACCCAATGATGCGGCATGATTCCAAGAATGGATTCTCTAAACTCTCTGCATTCAAACTATAGTTGAAATTATCAGATACGCATCCATAAGTTTCATAATTGGATTTAAGATAGCAAATAAAAAAATATTATAAATACAAACATGTTCAGGGAAAATCAATCATTAGACATAATAGATTGCACCATTGAACATTGTGTTCTGCAAGTGAGTATAGTAGAAGATCAAAACACAAAATTTGATTGTTGGATATCACTCACTTGTCTAGAAACTCTTAATTCACTCAAATCCTTGCAGTATTACAATGCAGTATTATATGTATTATTGACACGCCGAACATAACAGGGTGAAGCTCCAGCTTATATTATCTTCCTTCAATTAGATATTTCACCAAGTCCTTATTTCAAACTTTGTTTTTTCTGGAGAAAAGAAAGAAATTCCTGAGGGGAAATTACTCTTAAAAGAGATCCCCTTCTGATATTATATACCAGAACATTATGCAGCAAAATCTTGAGATTTTGAGTCCATGTTTCCTTGGCCTATATAAAGATGTAGCAGAAACACAAACTTAATCACCTCAACCACAGAAACTAATATCGTCTCTAGATTCGAAAGTTACAAACTGTTTACTAGCCAGAAGGAACCGTACCGGCGCCATTCCATTTCTGTATCTCACACTTCATTTCTTTAAGATATCAACAAATTATTGGTCTCCAAGGAGGCAAGTGTAATCAATTTAGTTATTCAAAAGTTCCAAAGACCAGAAGGAAAAGAAATTCAACAGCTCCCGAAAAAAGAATTGTAGTCAACAAACTCCTTGAGAAGCAGATGTTACTCCATTTTAGTTAAGTCAAGAGATAAAGTGACTCTAAAATTATCTCAATCATGATTTTCAACTATGTTGAGCTCTTCTAGATCTTAATCAGACAGCTTATTAGCATACATTTCCTGGATGACGAGTATTTAATGCATGAATGTCAAGCTTGTAATTGTGTTGCGGAATCAACTGAGATGCATCCGAGGATGGAGCTTCAATTTTCTGCAAAATCAATAAGTTATCCATGGACAACAAACCTATGCAGTATCTGCATCACATACAAATGAGGAAGACAAGCTTATATGTTAACTAACATCTTAACATAGAAGTTAAACGAAATAGTGAGTTCCTTCTCACATTTTTGTCTAAAAAGCAGAACATTCCCTAAAACCACTATGCATACAAACCAAAGAGAAGGATATTAATTTTATAGTCCGGGCTCCACTACTGAGAAAGATGTCACTTCTTAAAATACAGCTGTTTGTGAGGGAGGGATAGAGGAAGGTACCAGATTTATTCCCACCGCCATGGGAGCAAGATTGACAATGCAATTTGAAAAGGTACGTTACAAATACAAGTTTGAACAATCAAAACAATGCTAGCAATTTTTGAACTCTCCCGCTAATGGATAATACATTAAAGGATAGAGTTTAAAGATTGAACTTCTCAGATATGCAAGCTAATGTGGTTCACATTTTAACATTTCATTGGCTAGGAGCACTCCTGAATATTGACAATGTAAGCATGTCATAAAGAGCTATAAATCAAGATCCTTTTGGTCCCCTATACCCGAATTCAAAGTACTAACTGATATGGAGCATGTTTCCCATCTCTTCTGGAGGAACAAGTGGGCCATTGAGTCTATGCTCTGTTTTCATGATGTATGTTTGGGTTGTCCTATCAATCCTAGAATTAGAAGATTCAGACTTGACTAAGGATTGTTGGATAGGTATTACCTAGTTGCATGTAGTCATCTCAGTAAGAGACCAAGTGGGAAAAAACTTGAAGGTGAATTTTAACTGGGAGTTTAGAATTTTGAGAATTTCAACTCAGTAGGTGAATTTTTATATAACCCCAAAATACAAACATTATTCTAATAATGATAAAACTACTCTTGATTGGAAAGTGCCATCACGAAGACTGCCCATCAATGATTAAGAAGTATATAACGTGAAATAACCTCATTCTTTCTGCTCCATCGCAGTTCACCACTTCGACCAGCAAATGCATACAAAGCAAAGTGTCGTAGATCTACTGTTCCTCCACTTTCAGATGGCTGAAAGAAAAGAAAACAATCTGAGTTCTGGCATAATTGAAAAGTAAGATCTGCAATATTAACAGCACCGGCATAAAAGACATAAAATGTAAATTTATTGTCAATTCAATTGGTAAAACCTTATATCTTCCTGTTAAAAATAAAAATACTCAAAAACACAAACAAATAAAGGGACAGGAGAAAAATCTAATGTTCTCTACGTATACACGAGGATATTACTTTGGGAAAAGGCTTCACATAGTATTGACTAAATTGACAAATCAGAGGAAATCTGATGATTCCTAAACCCATTTGACTGGCTTAACAATTAAAGACATGGTCTGACGGACAAAACACAGATCACCAAATAAAAACTGTATACAAAGATATAAAAGCCCAGCAAGCTACAGTTTCAATTATAAAGAACACATCAAGTTACACCTTGTTTTGAGAAGCATCTTTACCACTTCTATGACAGAGGCCGTTAACCCTTTGTATCCAGTAACGTCACCTCAACATAAGGTTATTTAACAGCTAATATGCTAAGCATAAGAGAAAAATACATGTATACAAGATTTCACAGTTCTTACATCTTTCTCAGTAGCACTTCTTCTGTGCTCCTCAGCCTCTTTTTGCGCCATCTCGATCTCCTCAAAAGGATCTATGTGCATCTGGAAAACCATACAAATATTATTGCAAAATCAGTTTTTTGCTTCTGAGGGGGGGAGGGGGGGTGTTAAATACAGGAATAAACATCAGGATGCTACTCCCAACAATTAAAATGAAGGTGCAAATAAAGTATGACTGATGGACAAGTAAAACATCAAAACTTGGACAACATACAGACCCCGGTAAATGAAATTATATAGAAGAGGACTTAAGACTATATAACATCACACTTTCCATCAAAAACAAAACATGTCCTTGATTTAGAAACTTCTTAGCAGAGTCGAATGCTTGCAAAAAGAAAACATAAAGTAGTGAAATCAAATTCTGTTATCTCCTTACTCTTTGTTCCAAACTAAAAATGATCCCTTTGTGCTTTCTAACCTAGAATCCAAGATCAAATATAACATAATGTAGCTCCACCAAGATGAACTTGGATATAAATAATAGCGAGTTTGCCGCGTCAGAATACAAAACTCCAGATTAACATCTACATCAGCAGTCAAAACAAAGTTACTAATATCTCCCAAGGGATCTCATGGCGCAACCAATTTTACCTATTTAATCAGACAGCTTTTATATCAGTAAGAGAATTTACATCATAAATGTTCTAGCTAATCAACATAATTAACAGCAAGGATGCTTCGATGAATTGTAAGACGGGATTACAATTTGTCCACAATGAACTATGGTGAAGGGTAAAAGGACTCCAATCGTTGTTCCTTTAGGTTGTACATTCATTAGTGGTAAAAGCGCTTGGGTTCGGTTTACAAGGTACAGGGTTAAAATCGCATTGGAGGCACCTCAGAAGTGAGGTTGTATGTGAGGTTGATGTTCAATGACACAAATGCAAAAAGAAAATGAAAAAAAGAAAAAAAGAAAGAAACAAGAAACAAGTTGCATCTACAGAATATGCACAAGACAAATGCTGGATTGCAGTCTTTTGATGAGGTTGGGGCAGATTGTACAACTCCTGGATAGCGTTATGTTCATCGTTCACTTATGGAAGTGCATGCTTTTTAACATACAGTAGCTACAACGTCATAATAAGAACCTCAAGTGTTGAAAGCATCAAAGAGGTGTAACGGGAATGATAGTGTGAAAACAATTTGAACTGGACATCCTGAACTAGAATACTATTCTATTACTCAATAAAGGATAATCGAAAGGATAGGTGTCATACATGAGGTTGCATCTCCATTCTCCCACCAACAATTATCAAACCAGAATCCCCATGCCTTAAAGTATAATTGCTGATAGAAATGGCAATCTCCCTGTGATGAGCATTATGGGGAAAATCCTTCTGTCAAATCACAGAAGAAAAGGAAAAGATGATTAAATGAAAGATAACATGCCTGATTTGGTATACAGAGATGGATCTCGATGATGAACTGGACAATACAGTAATATCTACTTAATAGGAATAATCAAACTGACCTGCAGATTTACATCCCATAGTTTCTTGAGGTTGTGATCAAAACACATCACGGACCAGCCAGATGTAACTACAACTAACACCTGTTTACGCGGCTCCCTATTATTATAGTTTTTGTCAATGATACCGGTGGCCATTGCCACAGCACGCCTCCCTGTGGCTATTCTGAGTTTATCAGGCAAAAGAGAGACTTCTGCCAGCACACGTGCTTCACTAAACCCTTCATCCACACGCCTCATATGAGGTTCTAACACCTAGTAGCACGGACCAACTTATGATCAGAATTACGAAAAAAGTAAGAGGGGCAACATTCGCAGCTAAAGTTTCCTTCACAACAGAAATCACGTAAGTAGTAGTAAGTTTTTCAGTCAAATAGTTTCGCCCTTTCCTTTCAACATAAATCATAGTGGTACGATATCTAGCTGTCTCACTCTTTAAAGAGAATGTAGACAGATCAACATGACTTTGAATCTTCGGCCTTTGCGAGTCCTATCAAACTTTACACTCTTACAACTTAAGGTCATTTCAATTAGTTAACATCACTGGTTTTTGAGAATTTTGCTCGACCCATTATACAGCAATATAAGCAACAGAACCAGAATACTTACAGTCCTCATAATACTACTTCAATTAATAAAATTAGTCCGATTTTAGGGGCAATAAGGCGTATGCGATTTCGAATCATTACATGCTCCATGTAAGTTCACAAAAAGGCGCTTCAGGTACTAACAATAATTTTCATTCAGGTACTAACAATAACTTTTCATCAAATTCAATTGGAAGAAAAAATAAGGCAGAAAATAAATAAATACCTGGATTTTGGCATCATGAGTAGCAACGAGAACCTCTTTCCTGCCATCACCGTTGAGATCGGCAACAATTGGCGGGGGTAAACGATCACCTTCGTACATAATCGGATATTCATCAGTGAGATGAAACCACGCCTCTTTGAATGAAAAATCACCTTCGTGCTATTTATCATAGATTGATTAAGTGATGATCAATTAGTTGTTAATTAGCAGCAAACACACATCAACAGAGAAAATGCAAAGCTAATTAAGATAATTAAAAAAAGCTTGCCTGAAGAGAGAAGAAAATGGCGAAAGCTGAGAGCATCAGAATCGCCAAGTCTCGCT
>JAYMSH010000293.1:0-12259 GCA_036897905.1 Aragoa cleefii | reverse complement strand
GAGCCTATGTGTATCAAATTGGAACACCTCAGGTATTACATCTGAGGAGAGAGAGAGAGAGAGAGAGAGAGAGAGAGAGAGAGAGAGAGCCTATGTTCATCAAATTGGAATTCCTCAGCTATCTTACATTTGACAATTCTATTAAAAATATCCACCTGACACACATGGGGGGAGAGAGAGATTTTCAATTTTTGAGCCTATGTTTACCAAAATGGAACCCTCAGATATCTACTTACATGCTACAAAAGCAATAAAAACAAAGTCGAAGCATATCTTTCGGTATCTTACCTTAAGGGTACCTTGCCTCATTGTTGATTGTTCACTCCTGCGCATGATGTCTCTGCCTAAAATGCAACAAAAACCAGATCGTACAATTCATATTGATCAAAAAACATAAATCGCTAACCTGTTTGTTTTTCTAGCAATATTTCCATTGCTTATGAACGATTAATGTCGTTATTGTCAATATCACCATCCACCTGACAATTTTTAAACATTAAATTAAAGTATTACATCAAAGAAACCCTACAATTTTATGAAAATATCTTCTCAACTGTTTGAACGAGTCATGAACGATTTTGATCGAGTTTTTGATGAATATATGATGAATTTAAACGGCCTTTCTGGCTGTGCCGATTGATTGGAGCTGTTTTCCTGGAGAGATTGGTAGAAAAATTCGCCAGATCCAATAATAGCTGAAACAATTTGGGGCATGTCCATGGATTCTACCTCAGATTGAAGGAATGGTTCTGAAAAGTTGTAGATGTGTTAGAAATGAAACAATTTGAGTGGTTTCTGACATTGAGTTGGGCCATTGGAGTAATTGAAACAGATGAGTCCGTGATGCGAAAATCAATTCACCAAGATAGACAGTGGAATTCACCTTTTGTTTTATGAGCATGGTTCACAATTTGG
This sequence comes from Aragoa cleefii, assembly GCA_036897905.1. Classification (NCBI taxonomy): domain Eukaryota; kingdom Viridiplantae; phylum Streptophyta; class Magnoliopsida; order Lamiales; family Plantaginaceae; genus Aragoa; species Aragoa cleefii. Next base: position 11,344 of record JAYMSH010000293.1, on the reverse strand, counting down.
CAGGTTGATTGAATTCGACTATTCCAACCGAGCAAAGGGAAGATCAGATTCCTCCACAATTTGACAACAATCTTTAGTCCGAATACATATGTTAGATTCATGATGGTTTTTAGAGACAATAATGTCGAATTCTTCGTCCTCTTTCGACTGGTATTGAGTGATGACAGATTAAGTAAACTAGTTGAAATAGTTTTTTAAATAAGTCATCCGAATCAGCAATTGGGAGTTTACCAAAAAAATTTATATTGAAATATCAAAGCCTAATAAGGTAAAATGAAACAGTAAAAGGACATTTGGCATCTGTAAAAGCCAAATTTACAACAACCCCCTATTTATAAAGTCACTCCAATTGAATTGAACAAGAATACAAACTCTGTGCAAAGTGGCAGTCAGTAACACACAGCAGCACTACTTATTATTTTCCCTCAATCTGTGATAATATCCGCTGCAACCAAAAGTCGCCGGTAATTATTCTCATTGAATGAATCTCCAGTCTCCTCATATTTTCTTGACTTCTTTCATTCTCTCTATTCTCGAATCTCATTAGTATCACCATTTTTCCTATACAATTTGTCTTCCCTTCAGTCCAAGTCCTTTATTTTTCAAGAAGTTTGGGCTGAGTAAGTTGTGTGTACATTGGGCTGGTATATGTCCAAGGGAGATCATTGAATTCAAGTTTCAAGACTTTGCAGTGTTCTTGGTGACGAAAGGTGAGTTGGATGCCGTTCAATTCTTAATTCTCTGTCCATTTTTGTACTTGTTAGGTATGTTGAACAACTGGGATTTCGTTCATTTCTTGAATTGTTCTTGAATAGTGTTTGCGATTTTCCATGTTTGCTTGCTATTTCAGGGCTTCTTTGGTTTGGTAATGGATATGCATCTGTTTATGTCTCCTTGAAGAGTTGAATGTTGTAGTTATGGATTTTTGGATGGATATATTGATTCTAACTGGTGAATTTTTAATTCAATGTTCTGTGCTTGAAAGATAAGATTAGGCAAATTAGCTATGAAACTGAGAGATATGTTAAGTTTATTTCTTCCTTTCATGTTGTTATTTGTTGACCATATACTGTGTGAGTTTAATTCTGTTTATTCTACAAAGTAGTAAAAAAAATAAGAAGAGTTTCAAGTGCTAACTTCTTTAGAAAGATCGGTGATACTTGCTCTCTTCGTGAGTATTGCGTAGTTCGGCACCCAGTCTTGCTGTGAAGTTGGTGTCCTGAAAATACTTCCTAACAAAGGAATGGGTACGGAAACTCTGTAAAATCTTCGGCTTGTAGATGACATGCCAATTGCTCAGTTCCCACATACTGAATACTGATTCCTGTTTTGTTGCCCTTTTGTTCAGCTGCAATGATGTATAAAAATGATTCAGGGGGAGAACTTAAAGTTAGTTTTGGCTATCATTGCAATTATGAGAATGAAGATTCCACCAACCGACCTAATTGTATTGATATCCCGTCTTCTGGTAAACTACGAAGAGCTAACAGCTCATTTTCTTGCCTCTCGGGAGCTGCACTGAGTGCTAACGCTACGTTAGCCAACACAAATATGTGCAACGGTCTGATTAGTTCAGAGATACTACCCACACTCGACTCTCCCAATTCGTTCCGTAGGATTCCTTATTCGCCGAAGATGGACTTTCTATCTTCTTCCCTCCAAAGTAACATGTCGAATTTGAGCATCAGTCCATCCTCACCTAGTGAGACGTTTGACTGTGATTCCTTTTCGCTCATGTCGACGAGAGCTCCTTCTAGAAGTGAAAGTTTCTTAAATGCTATGGAAGTACAAATCGCTGGAGGTGCTGCCGGTGAGGATAGAGTTCAAGCCGTCTGCTCAGAGGAAAATAATTGGCTATTCTGTGCAATCTATGATGGGTTCAATGGTCGAGATGCAGCCGATTTTCTTGCAGGAAGATTATATGAAACAATTGCATATCACCTAAACATGCTAGACTGGGACCTCGAGCAGGACTCGATAAATTGTGCTGAAAGTACGACTGACTATGCAAAAGGTACAAGTGATTTTAATCAAAGGGTTCTTGACAGCCTCCAACTTGCTTTGAGTCAGACGGAGAATGAATTTCTGAATATGGTTGAACAAGAAATGGAAGATCGTCCCGATTTGGTGTCTATTGGCTCATGTGTGTTACTTGGTCTACTCCACTGGAAAAATTTGTACTTGCTCAATGTTGGTGATAGTCGAGCTGTATTGGCTACAAATGATAAAGGAGATGAAAGACTGCAAGCCGTTCAGCTCACTGATAGCCACACTGTTGATAATGAAGTTGAGAGGATCCGAGTCTTGAATGATCATCCTGATGACTCTTCAACGGTTGTTGGTGGAAAAGTCAAAGGGAAGCTAAAGGTTACAAGGGCTTTTGGAGTTGGTTACTTGAAGAAGGTATATCAATTTCTTAAGTTTCCATTGTTAGATTTATATTTAAAATACTAATTCAATATTCATCTGTTATAAGTAACTGGTATAATTTGTTAATTTGTGTTTTCATCATACTAAGTTTTGCTTTTAATGTTTATGCAATTTGTTAGTTACTGGAAACTTTTTGAACATTTTTCAGAAACGTTTTCAAATATTGCAGAAGCTTTACACAAATATATGAGCTAAAAGTAAAAACTTGGTGAATTGTGGAACATAGACAAGTCTCTCCGTTTTTGATTTTGTCAAAATTAGAATGGTCTGGCGTTTTTAGAGCAAACGTATGAAAAATTTGATCTGCGGTTTCTGTGGTCCATGTTGATTACAATAAATTATTTTTTCTTTTTTTCACTAAATCAAATTGTTCAACTTTTTTTATTTTTATGTCTGCAGAAAAATTTGAATGATGCTTTGATGGGTATTCTTCGAGTACGTAATCTTATCAGTCCCCCGTATGTATCCTTGCAACCATCGCTCTGTGTTCATGAGGTCTCAAACTCCGATCACTTTGTTGTACTGGCGAGTGATGGTTTGTTCGACTTCTTTAGCAATGATGAAGTTGTGAAGCTTTTGCATTCATACATATTGGAAAATCCTTCTGGTGATCCAGCAAAGGTTTTGGTAGAGCAGTTAGCAGCAAGGGCTGCAGATTCAGCTGGTATGTCACCAAATCTTCCATTTTTAGTTTATTTTATTTTCGTGCAGCAACTAGAAGTCGTTAAGCTGATGTGTATTTAATATGATTGTGGTTGACGGTGAAGATGTCTTGTTATGAAAGTCCATTAGTCTTTGTTTTTATAGTAAAAATGTTTCTTGTATTACATCATGCTGTTGTGTTATGTTTTACAATATGTCCCACTTGATATTTGCAAATGTCATTAGGGCAATTAAAATTTTTTGTTATCAAACAATATCTGGTACTTTTTTGTTTTGGACATTGACATCTGCCTTATAAAACTAAGGAGAAATTTATGTACACCTCCCTCCTGGTAATACAGATTTCACATATAAACCCATGTTGTTAGCTATTCTCGCATTTAGAACCCCGTTAAAAATGTTTATTAGCAGGTCCCTCCGTCAATTTCTTGATGACATCATAATTTTCTTATTTCTGAAATTTGCTCAATGGCTGTGTTTTCGGCAGGGGTGTAACTTAAGTATCAAGAATAGCGTAGGTTTAGATGTAAACATGCAAATTTCTCCAAATTGAATGGTAAGGCTGATGGTTAAGATATCTTGTTATGAAAGCCCATTCATCTTTGCTTTGACTGGTAAAATGTTTTTACTAGTACTATTTTGTTTTCTTAAATCATAAACATATGTTTTTATCCTCTCTTGTTTTCTGATTTTAGCATGGAGGAGTTGATGAGCATCCCTGCTGGAAGATGGCTGAAGTATCACGACGATGTTACAGATATTGCCATTGTATTGGGCACAAACAAGCACACCTCAAAGGAGTCAACTTTCATATGAAAACATCAGGTGAAAAAACCAGATCGAATCCCGAAGAGTAAAAAATTTGTAGCGGGACATATCGCACCATCTTATAACAGAAGATTAGGAGCCTGTAATAACTCGTCCCCGTCATCTGTAATTATTATCTTTCGAGCATGTTACAATTTTTGCACTAAGTAATATAGAAAATGTCTTGTTTACTTGAATTTGGTATACTCGTGTTTGAGGGTTGACGATGAAGTTCATTGAATTGTTGGGATCTTGCAACATATTTGGTCATAAACTGTGCAATAGATGGACATTTTGTTTGATGAATGTCAAGAATCTCTCTTTGATTAGTAACCATTTAGCATATCTTGTCAATTTACACCTGATTCCTCTTTTGATAATGCTCATCTTTTGTGGCTTCTAAACCTTTCAATGTGTGTAGAGCGCTTTTAGGTTAATGCTTTTAGAAGTAGTAATGCGGAAAGTTGTTTCAAGGCTGTTAGAGCCTGGGTGTGGAGAGCTATTCAAGATTTGGTGTTCAGGTGATGTTCAAGTCATTGAATTCGTACAATGTGGCGGCTGCTTACCACACATGACAGGAATTCAATGGTTCGAATATCAAATCTTTAACAGCTGATTTGGTTCTGAGCCGGGGTTCTACTAATTCAGAATGATCAATCATTTAGATATTCAGATGTCATAAAGATACCCTTTATCAATTCAAGCAACATGTATCCTGTTACATAGGAAGATCAAGACCAAAAACAAAACAAGCACGTGGCTGTTCATGCAAAGTTTCTCCCCGTCACTTGTTTTTGCGTCCGTCGTAATCGGAACTTTCTGCACTAATTCACCATTCTTGGTACCTTGCACCACCTCCACAGAAAACATACACCCATCCCTTGTCGGATTGTCCACCACAACTTTCCCCAGCCCCTCAAACTGGCACGCGCTTTCGCCCTGAAAACTGGTCTGGAAGAACGCATTGAACGCATATGACACTTTCTCGGTATAAGACAACATGCTGCACGAACCACCCGGGGCGAGACTGGTGCAATCGGCATTGTTGCACGCCCAGTCATATTGTTCCCTCACTTTCACTGAGTTGGATATGTCTCTGCCGAATACACACCACCTCTCGGGCATGTGATTGAGCCCTTGGGCCGACGTGGGGAATATGTCGCGACCCTGTCCAGTGAGATCGATCTTGTACTTGGGCTCCCCGTTGGCCCTGTAAATACCCCAATGCCGGTTGAAAGGAATAGCCGCCGAGGCCGATTTCTCATCTGTCAAGGCGTGGACGAAGATATCAATGGGAACACCCGGACGCATAGGGGTACCTAAATTTCTTACCACTTTTGGAAGGAGGTCTTTCCAGAACCGATCAGCATTTTCAGCTGTGGCCCTATCGAAGCCGTCCGTGGGCCAGCCGATCTGGCCCACTGATATCTTTATGTCAGTGTAACCAACTTTCTTTATTGCCCAGACAAACGAATCGTACACGTAATCAAATAAGTTATAGTAGCGGAGCCCGTTGATATCCGTGATTACGCTAGTGGATTTGTTGTCGAAGAAGCCGAAGTTGGAATCTAGCTTAGAACCGAAAAATCGCCTTTGAACCTAAGAGGAAGCCGATAGGGAAAAGGTCAAACACGAAAGGTGTATTGTGTTGCTTGTTAAACTTGAGGATCTGTGGCATTATCACATCTTTCAAATCGGGAGTGAATTCTGCATTGAAGGGTTTTGTGCCGTTTATTTGAAGAACTCCGGTGAAAGAATGCGACAGGATGGCCTTGATTTCGTCTCCAAATCCATAGTTGCTCAGAGCAGTTTGAACATAATTCAATGCTTCTACAACTTTCTGGAATTGACTATTACCCTTAAACCTTGCCACTGCTAATGCATTGTTCCCCACGAGAACGTATCTACAACAAAATCAGCTAAACTGTTACTCCATCTATCCCAGAAAAAGTTTTCTGCGACCTATTTATAGGAATTTATTTAAAAAATAAAATAAATAAAACATGAAGAAATAATCATGGAACCGACACATGTAGGTTTATACGTACTTGATATTGACCGAGGGATGATAAGTCTTGATCTTCTTGGTGACAAAGTGAGTTGCCTTATCCAAGTCTCCTACATCGGCTAGGTTAGAAATCGCAATAGTTACTTCGATCCCTGATCCATAAAAGGCCTTAATGAGATCGTCGTCACTATTGTACAGCTTGACTGCTGGAACCCTATTCTGCATCAACAAATCTACAACCATGGATGGCGTAATTTTCGTTGTTGATTGTCTTCCCCAATTGACCCCAATTGTGGCATCCACGGCATGGTCGGGTAGAAGAATCACCCAAAATAAATGCCACCAACATTTTAAGGATTGCCATATTAGCCATGTTGCATTGCATGGGTCAATTTGATGACGAAGGATGATGTAGATTTTGTTCTGCAGACAGGTTTTTTCCTTTTTTCTGTTTCCAGGAAATGTGGAGAGATGATGAGCTTGCGAAAAAATAAAAATAAAAATAAAAATAAAAATGAATGGAATGTTTGCTCCAGCTATAAATATATGTAGTAAATCTAACAAGGTAGATAGAGTCTGTTTGGTTTGTGACTAAGTTAAGAAATTATGGTTGAAAAATAGTAAAAAAAAGTTAAGAAAAATTAAGAAGAGTGAAAAATTTGTTAAGTTGAGGGTGTTTGGGAGGAATTTAAGTTATGAAAGAATATTGTAGGAGTATACATGTGTAAAAAATAAGTTAAGTTAGAAAAAGAGTGTTGGATTTTGTGAAATGAAAATGTGATTGAAATAATGAGAGTTTAAGGTAGTTATTTGAACTAAAAATTGTAAAAATTGAATGGATAAAATTATTAGTAAATCTGAATGAGTTTAAGCGTGTTGTTAACTCTTGAGTTAACCAAAAATGTAAACACTTCAACTAACTACAAACCAAAGTGATTTTACAAGGTTAGGCTTAAATGCCTTTACATAATATGAAACCAAACAACCTCTTAGAAACTAGCTAGAGGTGGAAATTAGCTTACTTACGTGTAATCAAGAAACTATATTTGTTATGTAGAAATAAAAATATGTATATCCTTATGAAGGTAAAAACTCCCATGAAACGGAATTAAAATAGGTGATAACTAAAAAATGCATCGATGCTGGGTTCAAAAACCCGATTCCACAACTCAAAGAGTCATTTGACCTGCAATTTTTGAAACCGACTTTTATACACACGCGTGTTTTTTATGTATTTATTGTCGCAGCATATAACCATTGCAGTCATTGTAGCCATTGCCTACAATTTTCTCTCTTTGTTTTCAATTCTCACTTTTCTTCCCACATTTTTTCTTTCCTCTTTTTGTTTTAACTTCTTTTCCTTTTGTTTGTTTTCCTTTTAATTTAATCTTGTCAATTTAACATGTCGAGAATCTTCAATTCATATTAAAATATCAAAGTTTTAAGTAAAAATAGTTAGTGAATCATAAAACACAGGTATTAATATGAATATTAGATATGAAACACAAATGTTTTTCTTTCAAAGGAGTTTCTAATTGTAATTACAAAATTTTAACATTTTAACTCAAGATCTTTTAAAATCAAGCACCTTAAATTTTATGTTAAAATATTAATATTCTAAGTAAATCCCGTGATAATTGATCATAAAACGGCAATGTTTTCGTTTTACTTTTCTATTATCAACTATTTATTTATTTACTAACATCGGCGATTATTCACAAAATATCAGTTCTAGCTAGAAACAATCAAATGATTTTTTTTTATGGTTCCTGTAAGCGGCAGGTCGATCTGACCCGTCGCTATAGTAATCCGGTTCGAGAGATTTGTGTCATGTTTAGAAGTTTCTATTTTGGTAATGGTGAGACGATGATATCGTCTCAAAGGAGTCCTACTCAACTACTAAAATAAGTTCAGTTTAGATCAGTTAAATTTAGCTCATATAAATCGTAGAGAATGGGACCGAAATATATTGAAGTTATGGGCTAAAATGCATAATTTTTGAAATTTAACAACAATTATAGAAAATTACATTCAAGTCCAAAGTCACTTCAAATTGTCATAAGATCCCCACCACCATATGACCACCATCAAACCACCACCTCTGTCGCCAAACCGTCACCAACAACTTTAAAACCTCAGGAAAATCTCACAATCCACCACAAACTTAAAGACGAGCTCGAGCTCGTGTAATTAAATTAGATTTTTAGGAAGATTTTATATAGTTTTTTTTATAATTCTGGTTTAGGATTTCATAAGTGGATCCGATTCGGGTCGGATTGACTCGTGAGCTTTAGTTATTTGGACTGGTTTCTTGGTTTGTTTGAGTCTATTTGTGTTGGCCTCCTACAAGTCAAAGTCATAAAAATAATGAATACGACTAATGATATTTTTTTCGATATAAAAAAGATTTCAGTTCAGTTCAGTCTGTATCAATTAAGTTCATGCAAAATTGTCGGTTCAATTTAATTAAGAAGAAAATAAGTTACGTCCAGTTTTATCCAGTTCAACTCTTATAAATTGAATAAAACCGGACATAAGATCTTCATCTCCATATTATCCGAGCTAATTACATTAAAAGTAGTTCAACAGTCGCACAAGGGAATTGTCCACAGTTTAGCCACCACAATCTAGCTTCATATGCTACAACAATTACAATCACAATCGTTGAAACTTAAACAAAAAACAAAATCCAAAATCAACTCAATATTTAAGAAGCATGAACCTAATCTCCAATCCTAGGAATGAAACTTGGTCTCACGAGACTTTAATCTATACTATATTATAAAAAATCATTCAAATAATTATTACTATCAAAAAATAATTACCTTCACTACATTATTTTAACCTAAAAAATGAAATTATAACATATAATATATATTATTTTTGTTATTACATCAATTTCCGAATTCAAATATGAATTATTATAATATTAATAACGGGAGGATTTGTGTGGCACGTATATCAATGATCGTAATAAAAAAGACACTCGAACCAAATCATCATAGTTGTTGAAGTCAACTCTTCCACACACACACAATTACAAATACGCCCGTCCCATGTCTTTCTCGCGAACTAGTGCAATGGAAAAAGTCATCGAGTGTAGACGTGTAATTACTCCAACAATTATTACACCATCCCGACACCATCCCGAGTATTATCGCACAATCTTTGACAATGTCATCATAATTTCCCTTTGCCTTTTTTCGTTTTTTGCTTTTCCTTTCCCATGATAGACTGACTCGACAATTCCTCTGTTTTTCGTTTACAACTACTACTATAAAACCCAACACTAAAATATTCTCAACAATAAAACCCTTTTCTCTAATCTGACTTTTCTCCATTTCCACCAAGAAAGCTCGTGTCTTTTGGTATGGAAAACATGTTGGGTTTGCTGAGGATTAAAGTCATCAGAGGGATAAATCTTGCTAAGAGAGATGCTACAAGCAGTGACCCTTACGTGATTGTTAAGATGGGCAAGCAGGCTTGTCACCACCTTCTTTTTCTCATGATTCTTACTGCTGTGTTTGTTTGATATTTCTTGATCTTGATTGTTTATGTATAGTTGAATTTTTTATGCTTGTTTGGGGAAAATTTCTTTAGAAGTCTCAGAATGGGGTTATACCATGCCATGTTTGTATTTGTTTCAAATGTTGGGTTGATTCATGATTGTGTGTTGTGTTTAGGGCTTGTTTAAGTTTGATTCCATTTCATTTCCTAAGTTTTCAAATTTTGTCTGCACATAAAAATTGACAGGCAAAGTTGTAACATCTGATCCAGACCGGATGTTTTTATCCCAAGTTTTTGTCCTGGAATTGAAATTGTAATAGTTTACGCTGTTTGAAAAGTCTTTGATTTGGGATAAACTGTCAATAATAATATCTAGACAAAAAGAAACCTTTACACACGCTGACCTGCGAAATGGAATTTCCTACAGAATATTCACCGAGAGCCCAGAGAAAATGATAAGACGTGCGCTTAAAAGTTGTTGTTGGTTCCTAGCCTCGATATATTGGTAGTGATAGTTTAAATGCATAGGAGTTGGATGGAATAAGTATTTCTTTCCCAAATGTGAGGTAGCATGGTATCTAACAGTACTGTTTTCTAGGAATAATTTGGAAGTCCAAATCTTGCCACTGGTCTTGCTTAGAGTTAGCTTAGAAGATGTTTTGCATCTGAATTTTAGCACTACTTCCTCTTTAACAAAGGGGTTTTCGCTGTAGAAGGATGTGTACGTTTCCATTTATTGTTTAATCGATTGGTCATGTTGATCTTTGTTCTGTCTTACATTTTCCTATTGTGCCTTGTGTAAAATGTAGCTTTTGTAGCTGACATGATCTAATTCTTTGCAAATATAATTTCTTGGAACAGAAATTAAAGACCCGGACGGTGAAAAAGAATGTCAATCCCGAGTGGAATGAAGAACTCACACTTTCTATTTCGGACTCAAACACTCCAATCAAGTTGGTGAGTTCTTTTTTTCCCTAGAATTCCTACTTGTTCTACTGATTGAGCTTCGTCTTAACAACAATTTCCTTGATTCCGTTTCAGCAAGTTTACGATAGAGATATCTTCTCACTGGACGACAAAATGGGGGATGCAGAGTTCGACATCCAGGCATTTGTGGAAGCTCTGAAGGTGAACTTGCCAAATCTTCCCAACGGAACTGTTATCACCAAGGTGAGGCCAAACAGGGAGAACTGCTTATCTGATGACAGCTGTGTTATTTGGGAGAATGGCAAAGTGGTCCAACACATGTTTCTGAGACTTAAAAACGTCGAGTGCGGAGAGATAGAGCTCCAGCTGAGCTGGATTGACATCCCTGGCTCAAGAGGCCTCAAGTAAACTTTCCTGTCCGGTTACTTTTGCGCATCATGTACAGTGAGGTTTGTAGTTTTATCAAAAACAGTTTGGATTTCCTTTCTCTGATTAAAGACTCATAAAACAGAGTATAACTTTGTGATTTTTTTTTTGGGTATGTATCCTTAATGTCAGACGCGAGTGTTCAATAATTTTGTCTTCATTGATTGTCTTCATTCGCATAGTATGTTTATGTTAAGACGATCTACCTGTTCCTGTTCTGTTTCGCATTGGCTTTGTCTATTACTCGATACGAGACAATTCACATTACTGGATACGAGATAATGCACATTACAGTGTTTGGGATTGCTTTGCTAAAGGAAACAGGAGCAGAAGTTGAGTGTTGAGGCAACTCTCTGCAGAAAGCAAGAAAGGATTAGTTAGACGATGCGCAACGGTGACGCTCGGTTGAGCGTCACCCATAAACGAAAAGGGGCGTCACTCCATCGGGGTGACGCTGCCGGTGATGGTCTGTTTATTTTTATTTTTAACTTTAAAAACGAAACGACGACGTTTCGTTACTGAAAGAAACGTTGTCGTTTCGTTTTTGACCAAAAATAAAAAATAAAAAATGGGCCA
>JAYMSH010000292.1:0-12269 GCA_036897905.1 Aragoa cleefii | reverse complement strand
AGATATGCACCACCAACACTTGTGGCTCAAATAACAAGGGACTTGAATTTAATTAAGTAAGATATTGGGTTCAAGTTTTGTGAATGTAAAAAGTTAAGCTGAGAGAGCTACCACCTGAAAAAGACTTGACAGTGCCGGTAGTTGACAAAAAAAAGTAAATATATATTACATGGAATTAACTCTAGCTACTTACAATTAAATCATATTGCATGTGCCAGTTAGTTCTAACATAGTTATATACCATGGCTATTATTAGTAGGAAGTTTATCATACTTTGCCTTATACTCTTTCCACAACTGAGGAAGAGGCTTTCCCAACAAATCTTGGAAATAACTATCCTAGTAAACATTTATCGTCGTGTTGTTCAATGCAGTCGTAAAAATTGGCTGTAAACTCGGATTTAAAGTGTTGCAATACTCCAAGAATCTGGCAGTAACACCATACCCCCTGTCCCACTTGCCGACCTCACCAGGTTTAGGAAAAGTAGCAGGATCATAAAATTTTGTCCACATCTTGACATAGTCAGCAATTCCCTCGATCAGGCCGACTGGGGTGGTCCCACGACCCGACCATTGGAAGATGTGTCATTTCATGGATAAGCAAAGAGGTAAACAAAAATTTGGTAGCTTGTGGTGGGAAGCTGGCTATGGCTTGCCCGCTAATGCTAATATTGTCTCCTTTTGTGTATCCCTTGATTTCTGAGATGTATAGATTCAGAACCTGGACAGATCTTCTGGTGGCATCAGTTGGTTGTTGGAATAACGTCCATATGAACTGGTTAATGATGCCCATCAATTCTATGGTCCATGGGACTCCTAGTTTGGCATCAAAGCGCTTGCCGGCGGGGGTGTTGGGTGCCTTGTTGGTGATGATGCATTGGACGGCAGCGATACCGGTTAATAGTGAGGCTACGAAGAGAAAAGGGAGAAGGAATATGTTTATGTTCTTCCCCATCATGTTGGATTTTTTGGGCTTGTTATGCATGCATTATTCTTATTTATAGTGTTATGTTGGACCTATTTTTCATCTCTATACAATTGGATATGAAGCTTAGAAGAGTATTTGTTCTGTACAGATGAGAAATGAATTTAATAATCTGGACATATAAATAGTATTGGATTGTTGTCACCAATAAGAGATGTAGGTGAAAACTATAATTAGGCATTTGTATTTGTGAAATGGAGGAATTAGAATCCACACATATTAGAGTATTATAAATGAATCAATATTTGTAACCACACCTTTTCAAAGGGATGGACCTCGCCCCACAATTTCTTCTACCATTTTGAAAAAATAAAGTTTTGGAAACTAACCATTTGCATATTGGTACTACTAACGAGATTTATAATTGAGTTGAGTGCCATTGAATTTGAAATTAAAGAGCGTAAACCTCGAAACTTGTGGAGAGATGGGCCGATCCCAGCAAGTAGCTCAGTGAGTTTTGGCGCGAAAACATCCCGCCAAACCTAACCACTCTCCCCATCTGTAATTGAATTATGCCACAAGGGTTTCGTCTTCATCATTTCTCACTCTCACTCTCTCATCTTGCCACAGTAAAATCAACACAAAGCAATTCATTAGTGACTTAATTAAGCAAATCAATGGCTGGCGACGATGATTCATCCAGATCCGGTGACGCAAACAACGCCAATCCACCAGCAACACCCGATTCCCCAACCTCCGTCGGATTCAACACCGACCAGCTCCCCTTCGACACCAGCCAGAACTACACTGACGACGACGAGGCCTCCGTAGATCCACAACTCATTCCAGATGATGACGTCAACAACGTAATCGAAGAGGAAGACGATGGAGAGGATCTATTCAATGACAATTTCTTGGAGTCAGTTTCTGTTTTCCTTTTTTTTACATCCACTTTCGGCCCATTTTGGTCAGTTTTTTCCCTTATTGATGTTTTTGTTGTTATTGTTGTAGTGATTACCAGCAGATGGAGGAGCAGGACCAGTATGAGCCTTTGGGGCTGGACGATTCGGTTGAGGACGAGAGGGACTTTGAGCAGGTGATGGCGGACCGAAGAGCTGCCGAGATCGAAATCAAGGCCAAAGAGAAAGGTCTTTCAACTAAACGCCGGCTTCCACAGCTTCTTCATGACCAAAGTTACTGCTCCTTTTTTTTTACCAGCTTTTCATTTGATTTAATTACTCCTGTAATTGCGTAAAAATAGTTAATTGAATGAATAATTGTTTGAATTGGGATCGGATATCGTTTTAGGGATCTATAGCCCCAAATTTAGCAGCCTTAGTTCACCTTCATATCATTATAAAGTACTGTAGTTCATATAAATGTCTTGGAATTTAGCTTCTAATCTCTTGTTGAATGTTATTTTCGGTGAGTAACTATCTCCATTAGGCAGAATCTGAATGATGGATTTACGGAAGGTTTTTTGTTTGAATTGGTTCTGCATATTGCAACGGAGTGAAAGAGTTTTTCCCATACTGTGTTGATGTATAGAAAGTTAAAATGTTGTGACTTTTGAGCATGCTATTGCCGAGAAAGTTGAATATTGGAATTGGAAATTGCAGATACGGATGATGACAGCTATAGGCCCTCAAAGAGGCCTTCGGCCAGGGCTGGCTTTCAGTCACAAAACTCACAAAGAAGTGCTGATGACACCGATGGAATGCCCAGTACACCAGGTGACTCACAGCGTGGGAACTCCACTGAAGATGTTCCCATGACTGATCACACAGATGATGACAATTATGATGTACGTTCTTCCAACTTCATTGAGTTCCTCAGCATTAAGCATGGCTCTTTGTTTAATTCCTTAAATTTATAAGAACAACCTTGTGATTTGATGAGCTACTATTATAATAGGAGGAAGATAATGAAGGTGAGTTTGAGATGTATCGGGTTCAGGGAAGCCTCAGAGAATGGGTTACTAGAGATGAAGTGAGGCGATTTATTGCCAAGAAATGTAAGGAGTTTTTGCTTACGTACGTGAACCCAAAAAGTGATCATGGAGACAATGAATATCTAAGACAGATCAATGAAATGGTTTCTGGTAAGAAACCAATATTTTATAACTTTTAAGTTTCCTGAAAGCATTAATTTTGTTTACAAATTTTTAACTTGCTACTTTCCACCTGCAGCTAACAAGTGCAGCCTAGAGATAAATTATAAACAGTTCATATACATCCATCCGAATATAGCTATCTGGCTGGCAGATGCTCCCCAGTCTGTCCTTGAGGTTATGGATGAAGTTGCCAACAAGCTTGTATTTGATATACATCCAAACTACAAGAAAATTCATCAAAAAATCTATGTGTGTATCACCAACCTACCTGTCTATGATCAGATACGCAACATCAGGTACTAATTTGTAAAACTGTTCTGGAAATGACTGCCCTAAGGGTACCTGTCTGCCAGTACATTTTCTGCAACTAACATTTTGTCTGTGCTATCTGCAGGCAGATACATTTGAACACTATGATTCGTATTGGCGGAGTTGTGACTCGGCGTTCTGGAGTGTTTCCTCAGTTGCAGCAAGTTAAGTATGACTGTAACAAATGTGGAGCTATTCTGGGGCCATTTTTTCAGAATTCATATTCTGAGGTGAAAGTTGGCTCCTGTTCAGATTGCAATTCCAAGGGTCCATTTACTGTTAACGTTGAACAGGTAAATATTCATATGCTCCTTTCAATTAAATGCGACTTGATTGCTAATTGAATCCCTTTTCTCTCTGCAGACAATATACAGGAACTATCAGAAACTCACTCTCCAAGAAAGCCCTGGAATTGTTCCTGCTGGTCGACTTCCAAGATACAAGGAAGTGATACTGTTGAATGACCTTATTGACTGTGCCCGGCCTGGTGAAGAGATTGTAAGTCCCTAAATATTCTTTTATCTCAACCTTGTCCTCTTGAACCAAACTTTGTGGTAGGTCTCGACTCTTGTTACTTTTTTCATCTAAAAAATTCAGGAAGTGACTGGCATCTACACAAACAATTTTGACTTGTCCTTGAACACAAAGAATGGATTTCCTGTCTTTGCCACTGTCATTGATGCAAATTATGTCACGAAGAAACATGACCTTTTCTCAGCATACAAGCTTACTCAAGAGGACAAGGAGGAAATTGAGAAGTTGGCGAAAGATCCAAGAATTGGAGAACGAGTATGTCCCTATTAAAATGATCACCTTTAAGATCAATGCATTCCTTTTGGTTTTCTTTTGATTTTCATTTTGTTCCCATGTTTATTTTTCCAGATTATCAAGTCCATAGCCCCATCAATCTATGGCCATGAGGATATAAAAACAGCCATATCTCTTGCTATGTTTGGTGGCCAGGAGAAAAATGTTCAAGGGAAACATCGTCTACGTGGTGATATAAATGTACTTCTCTTGGGGGATCCAGGAACTGCCAAGTCCCAATTCCTCGAGTAATCGTTATTTTACGAAATTTGTATTCGTTTTATGTATATGAAAGCAGTTGGTTAATACCAGTCAAATAATTTTTAGGTAAGTTGAAAAGACTGGACAAAGAGCAGTTTATACTACTGGAAAAGGAGCTTCTGCGGTAGGGCTCACTGCATCAGTTCACAAGGACCCGGTCACTAGGGAATGGACCCTTGAAGGAGGGGCTCTTGTTTTGGCTTATAGAGGAATATGTTTGATTGATGAATTTGATAAAATGAATGATCAGGACAGGTGAGAAATGAATTATGGATACATATGTAGTCGGTTCCTTACACATTCTGCTTGAAACATTTACTCTTACTCAGAGTGACCATTCATGAAGCAATGGAGCAGCAGAGTATTAGCATATCAAAGGCTGGGATTGTCACATCTCTACAGGCCCGCTGTTCTGTTATTGCAGCGGCCAATCCTGTTGGAGGAAGGTATATGGGAATTTTCACTTAAAAAACTTAGTCTGAAACGGTGTTTCCTCTATATGTGCCCTATATCTTTTTGTCAGACCATTGATGTTCTGAGGCAGCATAAGTTTTCCAGTGTCTGGAGTCCCATAGATAGAGGAAGAGGCTATGTCAAAGTCACTTGTATGATGATGTCCAAAATATATTACCTAAGCAGCCTGTTCTTGCTTGTTTGATAGATAGAGGTTATATCAAAATCAGCTCGGGGTAGCATGAATCGGGTTTAAGCGTGACCGTTGGATTTTCTGGTTTCAAAGTTGGTTTGTTTATTAGTAGTAGTAAGCTGGTCACAGTAGTACAAAAACACTGAGAAAGTCTGCTTTCTGTTGGTGCTTGTGCGTGCACACACATGCATTTTCAAACTCAATAATGCGATGTTTTGCCTGCTACAAAATTTATTTTCCTTCCTTTTCTACTACTTTTTAAATGTTGCTGGAAAGGTAATTCCCTGCAAGATTTATACTGAAGTCACATTGCACATGTTTCTGTGTTCTATAACATTCTTCATTTGATGTTAGTACGATTTCTCTTGCAGATACGATTCCCCAAAGACATTTACGCAAAATGTAGAACTGACTGATCCCATTATTTCTCGATTTGATATCCTATGTGTCGTGAAGGTAATTTTAATTTATAATTTCATTCATACCAATAATTTTCTTGTAATCATTTTGTTCCAGCAGCTGTTTATGGTGGAAAGTATATTGTAGGATGTGGTAGATCCAGTAACTGATGAGATGCTGGCGAAATTTGTAGTTGATAGTCACTACAAATCACAGGCCAAAGGCACAGTCCATGATGACAGGTCTGCGAATAATTCACAGGATGAGGTCTCAGCTTATACAAGAGAAACTGATCCTGAGGTCTAATTCACAAAAATCTTGTTGCTATCATACTAGTCCCAAAGTCTGCTTATGTGCGCTCTTATTCAGGTTTATAATTTTCTATCTGCAGATAATTCCCCAGGATTTGCTAAAGAAGTACCTAACGTATGCCAAAATGAATGTATTTCCAAGGTTGCATGACAGATTTTGAGAAGTTAAAAGAAGTTTATGGCGAACTACGAAGAGAATCAGCGGTGAGATTCAACTTAAATGATACTTGGCTCAATCAAGTAAAATTGCGGACGTGTATATTGGAGAGTGATTGATCCTGTTCATTTTATATGCTTTTGCAGCATGGACAAGGAATTCCTATTGCAGTGAGACACAGTCAGTCATACGCATGTCAGAAGCTCATGCAAGAATGCACCTTAGACAGCATGTCACTCAAGAAGATGTGGACATGGCTATCCAAGTGCTGCTGGGATCTTTCATCTCGACGCAAAAGTTTGGTGTGCAGAAAGCATTGCAGAAGGTACTTGTGATACATAAATTCGTATGTTTTTATGCTTTACTTAGAGACCTTTGCATTTTCAATTGAGCTCGTAGTCCATTCAAGTAAGAGAACTAGCATATAACACTGCACCTCAATGCTTTTGACTGTCATCATTACTCCTAAAGCTGTCAATAGATCATACCTTTGCACTGAGATGCTTATTGTATCGTGAATGTCTTAACTAGATTCCAGGTTAGATTATTTACCTTAATTATTTGGTAAACCTAGACCTCTCTAATTTCTTGAATGATAAAAAACTGACGGAGTAAAATGTTGCAGAGCTTCCGTCGGTATATGACATTCAGTAAGGACTTCAATCGAACTGTTCTGAACCTTCTACGAGAACTTGTGACAAATGCCCTGCGCTCTGAAGAAATCATGTCTGGTTCTACTTCAAACCTCTCATACATTGATGTAAAAGTGGAAGAGTTGCAAAGCAAGGTGGATTTACTGTTTTCATTTCGAGAATTCATTGTTCCAAACCCCCCCTAGAATCTAGCGTTCGAAGTATTTACAATGAGAATGTGAAATCTGAGCGAGTTAATTTTTTTCCTGCAGGCACTTGATCTTGGAATCAGCGATCTGAAACCTTTCTTTGATAGTACAGATTTTTCAGATGCCCATTTTGAACTTGACCAAGGACGTGGCATAATAAGGCATCGTCTAGTTCGCTGATTAATTATAATCTTCATCAAGGACGCTCATATCCTATTACTTTAAAGCATATGCTCTGTATCATGCAACTCACATTTATTATGAACCATCATTTCTCAGTCACCTGGAAAAAGGCTCCCGTTGTTTTTTTGTTCAGTTAAATAGAAGTTTTTGTCTAAATTGCTAACTGCTCTGGATGCTGTAGTTTCTTTTCCTGTTATCTTTAAAAACTGCATTTGAAATGTCCATTTAGGATCGAAGCTTTACATGCAAGTATGTAACATTAGTGGAGTTGGTGATTGATATTGTTAAAAATCAAGAAAAGCATTGATGGGAGTTTATGAAAATGAACAAGGCAACAATTCTAAGTTCTCTCTGTATGTATGCTTTTCACATAGTTAAGTACCCAAATAAGAATCACATGTCAAATTGATTTCTTCCAGTAAGTTATAGCATGTTGGTAGGTATAAAGAGACCATGTACAGTTTTTGAACTAAATGAGTCTCTGTTGACAGGGCACGTGAAAAGAATTTGGTTTGAACCATAAAGAAAATAAGAGATGACGACAAGTTACTACTTAGTAATACTATATAGAGGCAGATTTAAAATTTCTAGTTTGAGGGTGCGAAGATGAAAAAAATTTGGAATTTGGAGGGCCAAGCACCTATGTAGTTGTTGGAGGTAGAAAAGGTAATTATGAGAATTAGAGAATTGGTCGTGGATGCATGTTATCAAGAAAGTTATGGGGTGGGTAGGATGGATGGGGGCGTGTGAAGGTGAGACAAGGAGACGACTCTGACTCGAGTTGGCATACCATATTTGGTTCATTAATTAGAGAGACGCTAGCTTTTTCTTTGACCATCTTCTCCACGTGCATGTTCATCTTTGTATTTCTTCTTCACAATCATAATCTATTTTTTTGCACATTCCACTACAAACCGGAAGTTGGCACCAATTGGATATAGTATATACTGGTACTACTAGTATTTGATGAATACGCCTTCTCATCTAATGATTAGCTTTTTTTTTCAAGGGTGAACTCTATACTTATCGAGACATATTTTCAAACTGAGCAAGTCGAAGCGGCACATCCGAATACTAATATTAAACCTCCAAAGATGAAATCATATGGAGCTTGACTAAAATAAAAGGATAAATACGTGGGAGGCAGAAACTACGTCAAAAAAATCAACTAGTTCATGATAGTGAATTAGCCTCAACAGCCCCCAAATGTCGGATGGACTAGCGAGGCTGAGTTCAACCCTATCCTTAACTCGCTTAGAAATATATATTGAGTAAGACAATAAAGATCATCCATCGAATTCACATTCAACAAGTATAGGTAATCCCTGTTTTCCATACTTAAGTCCATATTAATTGTGAGCTCGTTTCTCACTCCTAGCATATTCGCGACCAATTAAATGAGAAATATATCGATCTTTCAACCGGACCTTGTTTGTATCCAATTCTCAATAAGCTCGACTCACGTACAATCAAGCTCATCCGACTTGACTGAAGCCAACCAGTCGACCAACTTTAATATATAAGTTGATTCACATCTATTTGATGATT
Source organism: Aragoa cleefii (assembly GCA_036897905.1). Taxonomy (NCBI): domain Eukaryota; kingdom Viridiplantae; phylum Streptophyta; class Magnoliopsida; order Lamiales; family Plantaginaceae; genus Aragoa; species Aragoa cleefii. The sequence goes on along the minus strand of JAYMSH010000292.1, from coordinate 3,770 downwards.
TTCCTTTACATCGGACTCTTACAATATTGTACTAACTTGAGCGCCAAACTCTATATTGTTGGCACCAGATTGGTGTCCCTTTGCAATCTCACACCCCTACCTCTGTTTTGATTGCACTGCGGGTCCGTAATGCCCCTCATTCACTTGAATTTTAATTATATGTTTCTTGGCGTATACAGTACGGTATCCATGTATTTCAGTATTCACGCTAATTGTTTTTAGAAGTATATGTGCAACTACTTATCATAGTACATTATGAAGAACAAATATGTGGGTGCTATGACTAGGTGAAAAGAAAATGATAGCCTGATTTGGACTGAGCCCAGATAGTAAGTCCAAGTCGCAATGGACAGCAGCAGTGACTCCTCGGCGGCCCAAATTGACCAAATCTGTCAAAGGGTATAGAAAGCACGAAATGAGGCAGCCCAGGAATCAGTCAGTGTGAAAGACGATGGGGAACGGTGGCGGCGATGGCGGTAGCGGTGGCGGGAGTAGCGGTGGTGATGAGGAATCAGGAGCTGGGGGAGAAGGTGATGCGTTGGATGGCAGAGATGTCGGATCGGCTGGGTTACTGGGCCATCCCTGCTTATGTCGGAGCTCACACGCTTACTCTGGCCCTGTGTCTGCCGTACGCCGTGTTCTTTGAGGCCGGTGCTTCGATGATTTTTGGATTCGTGCCGGCGTTGCTCTGTGTCTTCTCCGTGCTTCTCTTTCCTTCTGGATCGGCAGGCAAGTCTTTCTTCTTAATCTCTCCCATTTCATTCATCACAAAAAATCATTCTTATGCTGAATTTTGGTTTTGTTATGGTGATGACTGCTTATTTCTGTTTGAGATTTTGTATTCACGTTGAAATGTTGTATAAAGTGAAATCATACAATATCACATAGTTAGTGAATAGAGTTCTCGTTGAGCTTTAGTCTATTGGATTTAGTCATTTATCAACTTTTGTTATTGCTCAGCCTTTCAAAAGGTTAGTGATAATTCCCTATTCAAAAATGGGTATGTTTTCTCGGGTCATTTTGTATGCGTCAACCTTCATTGCAGTTTATACCTCATGGTCATGTTGAACTTCCAAGGAGCGTATCGACCTGTTTGCTTGAGCTCCTTAACAGATTGATCTTTTATTTGATGGTTGCGTTGTCCTCTTCTGCGTCTTCATGATATTGATCACGCATGTTGTGAAATTGAAGTTAATCTGATATGGTTACGTATCTATTAACGCTCTTTCTAGTTAAGTATATTATTCAGTCCATGCTCGGATTCTTCTGTTGAAATTGCTTACTTAACCTTCGAGCGGGGAAATCTATAAACACAGGTTAAAAGTTTTGAATGGAAAAGAGAAACCTGTGACAATACATCTGAGGGAAGTGTTATAGAATAACTTGAAACATAGTATAATTGTGTTGTCATTCTTCACTGTTAGATTTATCACCCCTTCGTCCTATTTCATAATGATATGCAAGGTCCTTTGGTTGAAGTTTTACGTCCTTGAGGTATTTAACTATGTGACATCCTTGCTCTTCTAATGGCACTACGAGTTAGAAGAGATGCTATAATATGTTTATGCAATCACTCTGGAGTTGGTGTCTCAAATTGTTGATTTTATTATGTTCATACATGATCATTTCATTATGTGGCCTGTATCGCTGGTCCCTGGAATTTCTGTCATATTTTAGGGACATTCAGATTTCACTTCTTGTTTCTTCATTGCACTGTGACATTGATCAGCAATTCTTATGATTAAAAGTTTATAGGATTTTTTTAAATTTAGGTAGGCTTCACATTTACCTAAATTAAGGTAGGCTTCGCCCTACGATTAGATCACATTGATATTGATCTCAACCCTTTATTGTTAGTGCGAAGGTATGCGAAGGTGCGAACCTCATTTTGCTGTCGCCCCATTATATTTGTTAATTGTAGAGTACTTCGCAGGGTTGAGATCAAATATCAAAATGATCTAATGATGGTGCAAAGCGTACCTAAATTTAGGCAGGTGCGAAGCCTACCTAAGTTTAGAAAACCCCCAGTTTCTATTGAAATGCTTTTGTTGAATGCCATGTTTTCTACCGTCTCTGGGAGTTTGGAATAGATTATCATTCTTTTCTCAGCATTTCATATACAGGAGCTTCTGATTTGCGCATTGAGGTTCTTTAGTGATATATATTCTGTCTGTAAGATTTTACATGGAAAACTTAGATCGGCGATTAATGACTAAAATGTTTCGGAAAATGTCAGTACCCGCTTCTTGTTCCTTATCACCTAAACTATCTGGTTTCATGTGTGCTTCTTCACAGGCTTTTGTTTAGAAGTTCTGGGTCTGCCGTTGAGTGGGTGCAGAGAAATAAGTACTTCCACATTCTGTCGAGGGGAGTTGAGCGAGATGGATGGAAATTCGTTCTTCTTGCACGATTTTCGCCTATACCATCCTATATCATAAACTATGCATTGGCTGCAACCAAGGTCAGGTTTTTAGTAGATTTCTTGCTTCCAACAGTACTTGGGTGCCTGCCCATGATTTTGCAGAACACCTCAATTGGCAGCCTTGCCAGTGCTGCTGTGAGTTCTTCATCCGGGTCAGGGAAATCTCAGATATGGTCGTACGTCTTTCCCCTTCTCGGTATTCTATCCTGCATTCTTATCTCCTTAAGGATAAAAAAGTATTCGACCGATATATCTGTAGCTGATGATTCTTCAGCTAGTGGTGCTGTTAAATCAGATCAAGAGTTGTCCAGTAGAAAAACAAACTAGGGTCCCAAGAAAAATTAACACCACAGGAGACATTTTCCCGCTGACAGAGAACTGTATGATCAATATTATTGTTGTGTTTTTTGTCATTTTTCTGGTGCATTGATTTTGAGTTCCATTTCATGTCGGTGGAATGTATCTAGAAAATCTGAAGATCACCCATGTTAACATAGACTGAAGGAACAATGGACATGATCCTATGATTTTATTATTATCTGCGTTAGGCTTTTCGCACATCCTCTACCTATCCTGATTCAGATACGAGTCTAATATATTCGATATGTCCTGTGTGGAAAGAATGTGATTTTTTTTTTGTTTTTTTTCATTTTTCTATTTTATTGATTGTAGTAGTACTGTGTTGTTACCACATCTGGGCTTGAAAAATAATACAGATACTCGTATTGTTCCACTCATAAATGAATGGATCATCAATTAAGAAGCTGGCAAAAGCTCAAAGTGAGTTGTTATTTGTTGCTACTATATGTATATATGTTGGAACTCCAGAGGCGAACAAACTGGCTTACTAATTTTAGAATGTACTGAGATAACCAAAGAAATGGTCCTACCCAGAAACCAGGTCAATAATGAAACAGACTGTGCGTCGTATATCATTACCCGAAGAAACAACGAAAACAAAAGCCAACAAATGGAGTTTTTAGAAAGTTCGGAGCGCAAGTTGTGGAAAATAAAGTGCATATCCTTCGTGCAAAAGATTAAAGAGTTCATAAATTATTTGAACAATTTGTGTCTTGTGTGTTAATCGTCATACTTTCTCTTGCAAATGTAGTATAACACCGAATCAAGTACATTTGTAACTAGTTGGCAATTTGTAGTAAATATTTGTCGAGAAGATATTAGAATGAACTTGTAGTCAGTGTTAGCTGGATTGGATTGGATTGGATTGGATTGGATGATGAGCATACATTTACTAAAGACAGCTCCTCCTCCTCCTCCTCCTCCTCCTCAATCAATTATTGAGATAATAATACTCCTGAGAACATTTATGGTATTAAGACAGGAAGGA
>JAYMSH010000291.1:0-12275 GCA_036897905.1 Aragoa cleefii | reverse complement strand
TACAAAAACAAGTCCCCATAGCGTTACCTTTGGACTTTTTAAAAAAACTTTATCCTGAAAAATTAATTAAAAAAAAAAAAAAAAAAACTCACGTAACAACATCTGCAAAAGAACAGCATATGAAATATTTAACCTTAACTGAGTAGCTCATGATTTTGTTCAGTAGGTAAAGACCAGAAAAAATTTCTTGCCCCCAAACAAGAGCGAAAGACACGAGCAAAAGAAGAACGTAACTCCCCAAGACACTATTTTAATACTTTCACAAAATAAAGGTTGCAGCAAGAAAATATAATGACTAGGAGAATCTGTCCATTCAATTCAATAACAATCTAAAGTATAGAGTGATCAGAAAAAGAAATTAAATAATAAACCTCAAACGTCAACAACAAATGAAAGGAAACGCTTGAAAAGAAAAGGAAGGTGTTTTTGGCGTGGATAAAAAAAGTAAGTTTGTTTTTATTTCTTGGGAGAAATAAAATCTGGAGAGATAGATAATAGAGTATTAGCTAGCTTTTGTCTGTATGCGTATGATTACTACATACAAAGCTGGTTAAGCTTTCGTTTGCTATTTTGGCTCTTGTTATTTTGCCTTCTTTTATATGTTAAGTGATTTTCTTTTTTAGCCATCCAAACCCACCAGAAGAAAGAATCTTCACCTTCAATCAACATCGTCCATTTTACCATTATTGTTCAAGATTTCATTTATTTCTATTATTATTTGTTTCAAATAAATAATAGATAAACATCAGGAGATAGTATTAGCCAAGAATCTTTGTCAGCTCTGTATGTCTGTCTCTAGTTTTTGTTTGGACTATATATAAAGCAACAGCTCAGTTTGTTCAAGAATTTTCATTGTTGGTGGTTTCTCTTCATTTAAGAGGGTTGTTTTCTTCAAAAGAGAAAAGGATGGCTATGGTGGTACAGCAACATAGGGAGAGTAGTAGTGGTGGTGAAAGTGGGAACATAAGTAAGCATCTTGATGCCGGAAAGTATGTCAGGTATACCGCGGAACAGGTGGAAGCTTTGGAGAGGGTGTATGCTGAGTGTCCTAAGCCGAGCTCGTTGCGCCGGCAGCAGCTGATCCGGGAATGCCCCATTCTTTGCAACATTGAGCCTAAACAGATCAAAGTCTGGTTTCAAAACAGAAGGTATAATCAAGAAATCTCATTTCTTGTTCTTTTTGTGTTGCTTTAGTGCCTTTTGTTATGATTTGTGATTTAATTTATGTGTACCTTTGCTAGCATTTGTTAGTTTAGCTGATTAGAAAAGAATTCAATCGGAGGTTTAGGGTGGTCAAATCTTGGTCAATGGTCTGGAATTTTATAATTAAGATATCTCTTTAGGCTATTGAGTAATTGTCTGTGAATAAATGTATTTGCTAGTTTAGCTGATAAAGAAAGAATTGAATTGAATTGAATTGAAGGTGTAGGGACGGTCAAATCTTGGTCAATTGGTTTGGATTTAAGTAATTTAGGTTGATGGTGCATTGAATTCATGTTTCTTCAGGCTATTTAGTAATTGTTTCATTGTTTGTAATGAAATGTGAATAAATGTAGATGTCGAGAGAAGCAGCGAAAAGAATCTACCAGACTTCAAAGTGTGAATAGAAAGCTGTCAGCCATGAACAAGCTTCTCATGGAAGAGAACGATCGCCTCCAGAAACAGGTGTCGCAGCTGGTGTGCGAGAACGGATTCATGCGGCAACAGCTGCACACTGTATGTAATTTCCTTAGCTTTACTTGTGTGCTCATGTTATTGATGTACATCTATGTTGCTATGTTCTGTGGCTTTGTCTCTGCTGAAACTTCTATGTTGATTGCTAGCTAAGAATCTTATGAAATAGAATTCTTCGAAAACTCGTACCAGAAAAGAAATGTGTTATGGTAAACATTTAACATTTGTTTACTTCTGATTTAATGCTGTGTATATTGTTGGCATTAGTTCTGTCATTTTTAACTTGCATTGCTGATGGTAAATCTTCTAGCCAAGCAATTACCCAGCTGTACTTGGTATTTGTGGTTTCTGCATGTACTTGGTCTTTGTGGTAGCATTAAAAATCGTTTACTTATTCAGCCATTGGCTCCAAATACGGACGGGAGTTGTGAGTCTGCCGTCACAACGCCTCAGCCTTCTATCAGAGACGCTAACAACCCTGCTGGGTACTCCAACCTACCTTTCTTGTCTTAATTAGATTTTATTTATTGTTTTCCTTACTGACGTTTTTCTTTTGCAGACTCCTCTCTATTGCCGAAGAAACCTTGGTAGAGTTCCTTTCAAAGGCTACAGGAACTGCTGTCGATTGGGTCCAGATGCCTGGGATGAAGGTTTGATATGTCAAAGCACAAATTTTGTTTATTTGTGATATTTCATATAAAACATACAGCCCTTCCACCTCTATTACTAAACTACTTTAATGAAATTATTTATATGGTCAGCCTGGTCCGGATTCCGTAGGGATCTATGCCATTTCACAAAGTTGTAGTGGAGTAGCAGCTCGAGCCTGCGGTCTTGTCAGCTTAGAACCTACAAAAGTAAGTAAAACACTCATTCATCATAGTTCTTGTAAATTTGACACCTAAATTTATTAGTGCAAGCTTTGGCCGTGTGATAAACTCTTAAGCTTCGCAGATTGCAGAGATCCTTAAAGATCGCGCATCTTGGTTTCGTGACTGTCGCAGCCTCGAGGTTTTCACTATGTACCCCACTGGGAATGGAGGAACTATTGAACTATTATACACACAGGTAAATGTTCTTTATTTAGCTTCCCTTGTGAAAGAAACGAAAGCTAATGAGTGCACGCTTTCAGTCATACGCACCAACCACTCTGGCTCCAGCTCGAGATTTTTGGACGCTCAGATATACAACCACCTTGGACAACGGCAGTTTTGTTGTACGTATATTCTCTTAAGACTGTGTTCTCATTAAATATGTACATGATGCTTCGTCTATCAAGTATAACACATGTTAAAGGGTTTTGCTGCCATCCTCCTATGTGAATTACGGGATTAATAATGCATCATCTACTTCTCATACTCGCAGGTGTGTGAGAGATCGCTTTCTGGGACTGGTGCTGGCCCTAGTGCAGCTGCTTCCGCACAGTACGTGAGGGCAGAAATGCTTCCGTCTGGATATTTGATCCGACCATGTGAGGGTGGAGGATCGATTATTCACATTGTAGATCACATAAACTTAAAGGTTATATCCTAATCCATTGAATCGTGCCTTCAATTTTCTTAAACGTCGAGTCTTGATTAACTCTTCACTGAATTATCCAGGCATGGAACGTGCCAGAGGTGCTACGCCCACTATATGAATCTTCAAAAGTTGTCGCACAGAAAATGACCATTGCAGTGAGTTATATGTTGCATATATTTCATGTGTAGGAGTTTGTGCTGAGTGGGTGTATTGGCTAGTTCAAAGTTCTTTTCTCACTGCTGAATTTCCTTCTACAGGCACTAAAGTACGTACGACAGATAGCTCAGGAGACAAGTGGTGAGGTAGTATATGGTCTTGGAAGGCAACCAGCTGTCCTACGCACTTTCAGCCAGAGATTAAGCAGGTGATACTGGGGTTGTGTTTATTAATTGATTACACAGTTCCGTTAACCTGTCTTTTTGACTTTTATAAATAAGGTACATTATTTCTGTTAAGCAGATTTTCTTATGTTTTCTTCTGCAGAGGTTTTAATGATGCCATTAATGGGTTCAATGACGATGGCTGGTCTCTATTGAATTGTGACGGTGCTGAAGACGTTGTGGTTGCCATCTGTTCAGCCAAGAACCTAACAAGCTCCAATAATCTTCCTTTGCTCAGAGGAATCCTCTGTGCAAAAGCATCTATGCTACTGCAGGACGTTCCTCCAGCCGTACTTGTTCGGTTTTTGAGGGAGCACCGCTCAGAGTGGGCAGACTTCACTGTTGATGCATACGCTGCCACTTCTTTAGAAGCGAGTCCATATGCATACCCTGGAATGAGGCCCACAAGATTTACTGGAAACCAAATAATCATGCAACTGGGTCACACAATCGAACACGAAGAGGTATATTTGTTCATAATGTTGGGTAACAATCCTCATTGTAAACATTCTCAAACTTAACCATCTCTATTTTTCCCATTAATGCACCAGATGCTTGAAGTTATTCGTTTGGAGGGACACTCACCAAGTCATGAAGATGCTTATGCGTCCAGGGACATTCATCTTCTACAAGTGTGCTCTAGTAACTTAATATTGTGTCTTAACATTTTTATACCACATACGCATGCAAAAATAATGTAATGTTTGCACCTTGCAACAGATGTGTAGTGGAGTTGATGAGAATTCAGTGGGAGCCTGCTCTGAGCTCGTTTTTGCACCAATTGATGAGATGTTTCTGGATGACGCACCGTTGCTTCCTTCTGGTTTTCGCATCATTCCACTGGACTCGAAACCAGTTAAGTCAAATTACTCTCTAAACTTCATATGTTTTTTCACTTAGTTATTACTCATGTACCTAGACAAACACGGGATGGTGGACGAAACTAATTTTCTATTTTGGTTTCTTTCATAATAAGACCTTTTCTTCAGTGGCTAAAACCCTGCCAATTGACCAGCAAACCATAAACCAAACCATGCGTTTTGCCAAAAAATATAAAGCATTGCTTTGATCATTTTGCTTCTTGAAAGTTGTCAAAACTCAAAAGCATAGGATTTCAGGGCAACTAAATACAAGTAAACAGTTAATGTCTCCATTTACTGTCAAAACATAGATATATAATTAAAAACAAGATTATTCAAATATAGAGAAGGGAGTATGCTCACAAACTAGAATATAGCCTTGTGTTGAGCTTGAGGGCGCGTCAAACGTAATCCAATGACGGGTCAATGACTTCACATCCATCGGGAAGGCAGTACACTTTTCCAGTTTGTAGATTGATGTGGACATGGTGGTGCCCTTCTTTAAGACTGGTTATACGCATTAGATTCAAAACCCCATCCTTGGAAATATTTCCCGCAAACCAGGCAGGCGTAAACTTTGTGGTTCGAAAGGTACACGGAGCAACGTTTCTCGAAGCTGAAATTTAAAAGCTTCTTGTTAACGGTGTAGACATACGTACAGTCTTTCCTCAGTTCGTTACTACGTGTGCCCTTCCCATGCAAACATGCATCGTCTTCTTCGTAAGAACTGTGCCTGTTTTGCCGGGACGATTCAGAAAGTTGCATGCCCTTCGTGACTCCCTCCACAACTGCCTTGTTCTCTGCTGCTGCTTGTGATTCCATGTCGTCAAGCTTCATAGAAGATTTGCTTAAATTCAGTATAGATTTGAACACACGCTCTGATTTTTTCTTTCCGTCTCGGAGAAGAATATATGTATGTATTAAGAGGCCCTTAATTACTTTTTATTCACCGTCTCCTAATTTGTTTAGAATTAGGGTTCTGGTTTGTCCCTTTTGCTACATAAAAAAAGTCTAATAATTCCGAAATATAATAAGTAACACACAGTTCTAATAAGGTAAAATTTTCCAAGGAAGTAAAGAATTTCCAAAAATGCTTTCACTTCATATATAAGCTTAAATTTATTTTTGAATCAGAAACGGTTGCGACCAATAAATGTTTATGATGGTCGAAAAGTTGTATGTAGTTATAATCTACTTATATAGTTGCGATCAATGGCTCTGTAGACTAACTAATGATCTTTCTGACAGGGTGACTCGCAGGATTTATTGAATTCGCATAAAACACTGGACTTGACATCTAGTCTAGAAGTTGGACCAGCTGCAAGCAATGCCGTGGAAAACTCAGCATCATCTTGCAGTGCACGATCTGTACTAACAATCGCTTTCCAGTTCCCATTCGAGACCAATTTACAGGACAATGTTGCCACAATGGCACGACAGTATGTTCGTAGCGTGGTTTCCTCAGTGCAGAGGGTTGCAATGGCCATATCTCCGTCGGGATTGAGTCCCACTATGGGGCCCAAGCTATCTCCAGGTTCTCCTGAAGCACTTACGCTTGCACATTGGATCTGCCAGAGCTACACGTATGTCTTGTTATTTAGTCTTATGATTTCTAAGAGCCAGTTTTAGTGATTTATGTTATGAAGACCTTTTCTGTCGTTTGCAGGTATCATTTGGGAGCTGAGTTGTTAAGACCCGATTCTGCAGGTAACGAATCCATACTAAAAACACTTTGGCATCACCCGGATTCCATCCTATGCTGCTCGTTGAAGGTATATATCTGCCAGCCTGCCACTGTCTGATTCTTCCATTCAGTACTTGTAACAATGTAATGTGTACCTCGCCACGCAACTTTTACTTATTTTCCGCTTCTGGATGTACTGTTTTACAGGCTATACCGAATTTCATGTTCGCAAACCAGGCCGGTTTAGGCATGCTAGAAACTACTCTACTTGCATTGCAAGACATCACGTTAGACAAGATATTCGACGATTCTGGACGCAAGGCATTGTTTTCAGAATTTTCTGAGATCATGCAACAGGTAACAACAATAGCTGCATAAAATTTATGTTTGCCTTATTACCTCAAGTATTGAATGTGATTAACTCATTCTCTGTCACTTGCAGGGATTCGCTTACTTGCCGGGCGGTATCTGCATGTCAACAATGGGACGCCATATCTCCTATAGACAAGCAATTGTGTGGAAAGTCTTTGCTGCTGAAGAAATCAACGTTCACTGCCTCGCCTTGTCATTTGTTAATTGGTCGTTTGTGTAGACTTTGAGTCGGCTGACGGACGGGTGAACTGGTAGATGGACTTGGAGAAGATAAGTTATTTAGGAGTAAAGAAGAAAAGTTTTGACCTGTTTGGAACTTCCCTGATTTTTGCTTTTCTTTGTAAACTAACTTGGCCAGAATATTAAAAATATTCTGACGTAAATTCTACTTCTTTAGTTTCTTTGATCTATTGAAGAATTTATTCTTCATATAAAAAGATACCCTCTTCATGATGTTTTCATTCACTTGTTCCACGCAAAACTCGTAAACATAAAATTTCAAGACACTCAAATGAAAATAAACATCTAATAACATCCCCATAGTTCAAAACACATGAGAAGAGAAGGTATGTCACAAACCTGGGTTGATGGCATTGCCGTAGAATGTCATCCTACAGTATGAGCAACATTTCATTTAGCTGACATGCGCGTGATACTGCATTAGCACGTGTTCCATACGAAGTTCCATTACATAACACGCAGCTAGAACTGATACAAACAACCTGACAACAATGACATGATACAAATGACATCACAGCAATTACAGTATATATACATATGACCACCTGTTTTTGAGTTGTAGTACATGGCAATAAGCACAAAATGTGAAAAGATTACATGAGCTAACAAAATTTTCAAATAACATTTTGACAATCCCATGTCTCTGGTCATAGATGCAGTTCATCATCGAGATGCCAGTGACCAAAAGTTCAATAAAAATGATGGGAACGCAGCAAACCAGCTCATGAAAGCCATAGCTGTAGCAGTGTCAAACTCAGCGCAGTGATTTTTATTACAAGCCCTGAGATCATTCCCGATTAGAACCGTGATGCCTGCAGACGCACATGCTGCAGCAAATGTAAGGGTAGAAGTTACCTACAAGTAGCAGCCAAAATGAGGGTTTAGTCAACAAAGTCGTCTGTTTTGGGGGACACGCTCACATTACGTACTTGTAGTTAAGTTCAAATAAGAAAGGGTAAATGCAATTACTCAAATCAGGGTTCTTTATAAATCTAAGCCATCTAGTTATTGTTCAGAAATGTGAGTTAGCTGAATTCTAGAAACTTTCTTTGCTTTTCTTGTTAGCTCGGACTATGAAAATCGACCGATGCTGAACATTTTTCTCCTCGTAAAGGGAATTTTGCAGGAAAAGTATATCCCTTCGGCCTTACTCCTTGGGTGTATTTTCTTCTTTATTTTTGGATAAGGACGAAATATTTTTCATTCTTCCAAAGTTTAGATTGTAATACAACTATACAAGTTGATCTCTAATGTTTTCTGAGAACTCTGGACCAAAACCTATGGTTGTTGTAACTCATCTTAATTTCAGCAGTGAATTATTTATGCTAAAGACAATGTGTTAATTAAGAGTAACAGAACAAGTTCATCGCGATTCAACTGAACAGCGAAAGCACAGATCCTTGGATCCAATGTTAAGAAAGTAATGACCACTACCAGGTTTCAATAACATGAATCAGTTGAATCCACGGTGATGAAAACTGACACAGATCACCTAATTATACTTAAGAAAGAAGGCTAAGTAGTAGTAAGTCTTAACAAGGTAAAGTAAATGTATCTAAGATAACCTACAGCAATGAGCTGATTTGTAGTAGGACTTTTCTTATGCTACTGAACATGAATATTAACATCAAGAAGGTTATATGCATGTATTCACATTGTTCTCTAAGGCAAATGTCGGAACTTGCAATTGGGCCTCGTGAGACAGAGTGATGAGGAAAAATCTGATAGTCTAGCTGGCTCCCTATATTCTAATATTTCAAAGATTTAATGTAAACGTTAAAACTGCCCAGGCAGTAGATTTTTGGCTAAGCAACAGAAAGCAATATGTTCTAACGTCAGAGAAAACCAACAGTGAACTATCACTTTAACAAGGAGCCAAGGATAGATTATCATCCCATGCACACAGGTAATGCCATATTCGAGCAGAATTTTAGTAAAAGATATAGGTTTTCTACTTTCCTTCCATATGCTTCATCAAATGTCTAGGTCAATGAACTACCATAGTCAACGACAATAGCATGACTTAAACCTTTATTTTGCCCTCTCAGACACATAACGACCATAGGACTACTTGCAGCGAGATTTAAACTTAGCACCCACAAAACATATACTTACATCAGTAAACTAAACCTAGAGCAGAACCTCAATCTTGTAACAGGCGAAGCAATCCTCACTGGCACTTACTCTGGGTCAAATTAAACATCTCTCACAACATTTATACTGGAACAGCACATATATTCTCTTAGATTTAGCCAATACAACCTCTATTCAAAATTCGAGAATGTCCTCGCCAGAACCAGAATTCTTCAAGTAAGGACGAACTATAGACAAAAAATATAAGTAGAATCTCATCAATCTCACAGAAACACAAAACACAGAGCAAATACTATTCTTAACCTGAATAATAACGGTTTTACTCTTTGGTAGAAATGAAAGGAGGAGTCGAAAAATTACAAAAAGGTGAAAAAGAGAAAGGATAGAGTATTCATTAGGAAACATAATCAGCTTTCTACTATCTGGAAAGTAATGAAACACAGTAGCGCACTAATGTTGTTGGGGTAGACTAGCTAGTACTGTTACACACTCTTCCAGTTAACATAAAAGAAGAATATGGTTCAGCAGATAACTAAATCAAACTTCAAGAGTATGCTACAGATAACAAGGACAACACATGGTGAAAAGCGAGGAAAGATTATTAATCCTCCTACAACTTAAAGAGCCGAGACAAAAAGCTGGACTTTGCATTGTTGAGTAAACAGAATAACTTCATTCATACACAAGCTCAAAGGCGCTACTGCCAAAATTGGGTAGGTAGAAACCTCTAACATGGTATACTATGAGTCAGAGGCTAAATGAATGTTTCTATATAGTAATGTGCCACATGCCAACAAAATGCTTTATAAATATGCTTATTCACTATAAGTTAACTTACCCCATCACCAACGGCAAATAAACTAACGACTAAAGAATTCTGCAAGCGACGTCCCACCAAAAGCGCATAAGCATCAGTAATCGCCAAGATGAGACTCCACATGCTTTGCAAACCAGCAGCAGCTACAAGGTAGCTGGATATATGGAGAACTGCTTTCAGTACTAGAATTACAAGACCAACAAAAGCCAAAGTATATAATCTCTGTTGCAGTAAACCAGAGACATTGTATATCATGCTCTTAAGTATTTCTACATTCTCTCAGGGATAAGCTTGAGGTAGTACTACCGCACATTTCAATTTAATCTATTATCTAATTGGTCCCTTTATGTAGTTCATGTCTATCGAGAACAAACAGAAAAGCACAAGGAAACTCATTTGAATCCAGATTAACACAAAGATTATCTCCAAGATCTTCAACTATTCACGAATTCGACAAAATCAATGAAACAAAAATATACGTTCAGCAATTCAAAACAGCCAGCCTAAGACATTTTGTTCATTCAGCAGACTTTTACGAAATTAGTCAGACTCCAATCAACACAGTAGTCGTGAACCGTAACTACAAAGGAATGTTCTTACAATGACAACTAAAGAGCATAGATCATGATTGCCACTATACAGTCTTATCGGGTTGCCACTATACAGTCTTATCGGGCAACATCTAACCTCAAACTTTCAAAAACATCTACATCCACGGAAAAGAAACAAAAATGAACTTGCATCCGCTATAACAAGACTTATCCAGCTACAACTAACCTCACTATGCAAAAGATCAAAAGCACACTTCCCGATTCAACTTCCACATCTAACTAAAACCTAAACCACTAATGAGATCAGTCATAGATCACTTATTTCGATTTAATCATTCATTCATTCCTTAATCATATATAACGAAAACACTCAAAAAACTATTTCAACTAGAACCATAACTCCAAAAACTAATACTACTATAACAGTAACAAAACTAACATAACAATCATTCCTTCACCTATAACTAACACTTCCAGAAATAGAACTAGCTAGTAACAGCAATGAAAATGATACAACAACAACAACAGAAAGCAGTACAATAAAAGGTCAATTCAGTAAATATACCAAAAGGCAGTGACCGAAGGAAAATCTGACGTGGTCGCCATGACGCAAAGCGCAACAACAGCGAACAGAAACTGACACACGCGCAACGCCAATCCACCGACAGTCCCCGGCATACCTTGCAGATCCTTCATCCTCGCTCTCGGAAGAGGGGGCGCTCCAGGCGCACCTTCCGTCTGCAACGGCGGCACCTCCACGGGGTGAATTGCCGTCTGGCTCACATTCATCACCGCCAAATAACTACCTCCGCTAAGCACCTTGATTGATACCAATTAGGTGAGAAAACGTCGTCGTAACGATCTGGAGAACAGGTAGTTAGCTGAATTTGACCGGAGAGTGCAGGAGAAGAAATGGTGATGGAGAAGACTGTTGGGAAAATTATTTTGCATTTTTGCTTTTGTTTCCTAACTGAAGTGGGCCAGGGTGTTGTTATGTCCCACAGCTGAATTGATATTGATGTCATGTTTGAGTCTTAAGATTTGATGATGATAAAGTCGTCCTCGCTCATAATGAAAGGGATTCTGTGTGTGTTTTTAGAATGATAGTACTAGATAACAATTGGCTTCGGGGGAGAATTGTCACTATGGGAAGTTTTGATGGGGTTTAATTGAATTTGTTTGTAATGATTTTTTTAGTAATAAATGGGTTTTGGTTAGTGGGTATGAAATGAAACTCGGAATAGTATTATTGAATGACAATTATAAATGTGGCATGATAATCTTTAGGATAAAATTTGAAAAAGTCAATTAGTTACCGAGTGTTTATAAAATCCCACATCAACAAAACACCAATCCATTTACAATTCTCGCAGGTCAAATCCAATCTGATTCAGATAGGACTTGACCGGCCTAATTTAAAAAAGAAAAAAGAATGTTAATGATGAACAGTGCTTCCAAGCTCTATCTTTGTACCGTCCATGGACGAGGAAGACTCACCCATGGACAGCGCCATGGCCGGAACTCAAGCTCCGGCCATAGCGGTATTAAAAAAAATCAATTAACTTCAATTTCCCTCAATTCTCTTCGATTGACTTTGCAATAGAGTTATTTACGTGATTTTGACGAAATTAAATTTTCATTTGGTATGATTTTGGATTAATTTGGCTCACTAAGAAATCATAATTTTGTGAATTGGGAAAAGTTTATAGTATGATATTAGAGAATTATATGAATTAAATGGGTGGTTTGAAATTTTAGAAATGTATATTGGTTTTGTTATTAAATATAAACTTTTCTTAGAAAATATCAAGCGTTTAATATAAAGTATCAAGTGTTCAACATAAAACATTAAATGTTCAAGATGAAACATCAGTCATTAAAAATAGTTCATACAAAACATCATGTGTGTTAGTACAAAATATCAGGTGTTCACTACAAAACGTCGTGTGTCCCATGTAAAACATCAAGTGTTCACTGTGAAACACCCATCATTAAAATATTATTTGTATATAACATCAGATGTCCAGTACAAAATATCAGGTGTTCACTACAAAATATCATGTGGCCCATGTAAAACATCAG
>JAYMSH010000290.1:0-12280 GCA_036897905.1 Aragoa cleefii | reverse complement strand
AGACTGGTTATAGGCAAAAGCATGCATCATATCATTCTGAACATAACTTTCAGAAGAGGAATTCTCTTACTGAGAATAGGAAAAGGAATTCCAAACAGCAAAACACTCAACCCATGGGTGTTAAGAGAAAATGGGTTTCTAAAAGTAAAATCCACTAACCTAGAAGGACCCACTTACAAATGGGTGCCAAAAGTTACTGTTTGAATTTGCAGGTACAAAAGCAGGCCATAGATCAACCAAACGAGAATTGTTTTTAATAAAGGCTGCTCCAACACATGATCCGGCGAGCTTAAACTGATCAATGAATTCATGTCATGTCACGAATGGGTGATCACAAAGGGTGTCACATTCTATCTGTCTTCAAGTGAGAGATTACAGTGTAAAATCCACCCGTTTGAAAGAGACATACTTGGACTTTTGTTGGACTCACATGATCAGTGCAATAAGTATGAAAGTGATGTTTTTGTCTTAGGTTGACTCACTGATCCATGCCAGCTTCCATCCACTTTAATAGTGACTTCTTATGAATTTTCTCCCCCTCACATGTATGACAAAGAAAGAGCTTAATGAATATAATCTACTAGTTCGACTTAGTCTGATGATTTATTCCATACTTTAATCTTTTGATTCCAAACTTATAAAACCTTTTCAGACTAGCCAAGTATGGATCAGATCGAGATCTTCTTGAGAATCAGTCTGAATCTTTAAATCATTGGACTTCAAACTCTGTCTGAACCTGATCTTCTTTTTTCAGAACGATGCTGGAGTAGTCCTATCCTTTGGCGATCTGATTACATTTCCAGGATGCCATATGAACCCAATTCTAAAATTACAAGTTTCAAAGAGTTAAGGATCTACCTATCTTACAAGTAAGATCAACAAGTGTTCTCATCAAAATCTAAGTACATAGTTCCTAACAAGTTGTTTTTCCGAGATGTTCTCATCAAAATCTAAGTACATAGTTCCTAACAAGTTGTTTTTCCAAGAGAGGTATAAATCTGAAGGTGTTTGCTTACTGCTCATCTTTCAAGGAAGAAATTGATAAACGTGGATGGGGGAAGTTGATAGGAGAAGTGCCCAATGGATAAGAAGATCAACTTGTGAAGAATTTTTACGTGAACATGTCTAGCTATGATGAAGAGGATTTTACAGTGCCAATTCTTGGGGTTAATGAGAGAGACTCACAATCGAAGCAATCAATTAGTCCAATGGAATTAAGCAGTTTACGAGTAGAAATGATTATGTAACGACCCATATCATCATCATCATCATTATTATTATTGTTGTTGTTGTTTAGTTTAAGAGTTCTCTAAACCATTTTTGCCTAGCTACTTGGAAACTGAAAGGAGTACTAGTCAAGAAATTTAAGGATAAGACATACCTACACTCAAATAGTATATTTTTTTGCTTATTCCCTCGGCTAGTTTCACAAAACAAATGAGTCCAAGGTGGGGCAAACCAACTTAGAACAGAAACAACACAAGACAGTAGTTCAAGCAAAGCATGAGTAACATGAGGATCCACCAGAGAAAAAAAAGGGTTAATCATACTAACTTCTTAAGGAATGCCAGATTTATCAAAGTAAAGGATTCTCCTCACTTCAATGTCCACATTTCCATGGTCAAAAACTCTAGGACTTTAGGATTTTAAACCATTTTTGTCAAGATAGTCAGCAGCCCTAATCCCTTCTCTAAAAATATAAGAGAATTTAATTTCTTGTCCTTATGACTCTTCTCTAATTCTCATTAAAACATGTAAGAGCTTCCAATTTATGACTTTTTTTTTTGAGGATATTAATTGGATTGCAGCTAAAGAATCAGTTTCTATCCACATTTTTTGAAAACCAAGCTTTTTACCTTCTCTAAGATTGACCATAATGGCTTTCAGTTCAGCTTCTATAGTGGAAGCCTCACCTAAGAACCATTGGAAAGCTGCCTGAAATGTTCCTTCTTGATCCCTAGCAACTCTGGCTGCTACTGCTAATCTAGTTCTCTGATCCCCGCTTCCATCTATATTGATCTTCAAATAGCCTGCAACAGGTTTATTCCACAACATAAGAATAGGAGGAATAACTTTTTGCAAGGTAAGAATAATATTCCAATCTTGAGAAGTAAGGGTGTCTCCGTCCCACTAAGATTTACTAAAAGGTTTAGCTTTGTGGAGGAGTTGCAAGTATTTTAGAATTTTTAAAATGACCTAATTGCTTTTGGTTCGAGTATTCTCATACTTTGACTGATTTCTAGCACACCACAAAAACCAACAAATGAGCACGGGGATTAGGGTTCTTATATGACTAGGGGGAACAAAATGAGAAGAGTCATCAAGGATTTGAATCTTTTATTGATATTAACATTAGTATATTAAGGGACCTGAAGGTGCTAAGAGAACCAGTTCCAAACCTGAGCAGCAACGGGAGCATACAAAAAAACATGATCAATGGACTCTTGTTGTGCACATCATTGACACTTGGAGGCCATACGGATACTTTTTTTCTACATGACTAATTCCATTGGTATCCAACCTTTCAGTAGTTTCCATCAGAATATGATGATGGTAGGCCTAATTCTTTCAGTCCACAAGTGTATATGAACTCTAGAGGCAGGCTTTGAGATTCTGAATAAATCTCTAGCAGTGTTGGTGTCAAAGTGACCTTATGTAGTCAATTTTTAGATTGGTATTGACTCTTCCATTTGACTGAAGGGGGTGCTTATAATTTTTCTAGCAATATGGGCAAGTACTAGGTCCATCACATTTTGCACATTCTATTTGTCACCTAACCACAGGTCCTGCACTAGTACATAGCTACGGCTTAGATGCAGGTAGTAGTTTCTCATGGATCCCTCCTGATACCAGTGGTCATGCTAAAAGAAGACTTTCTCATAGCCTAGTTTCCAGAAGATGTTTTCTTGTACCTTATCTCTCACTTTCAGGATCCTTTTCCAGACATGTGAGTCTGTGTTTCTGCTTTCTACATCCATAGGAACTTGACCATTGCAGTACTTTCTCATCAGAAAATTAGCACAGAGGGACTTATTTTCTCTGAATTTGAACCATAAATTGATAGAATAAGCATATGTAGCATCTTGCATACTCTTTGTACCTAGTCCACTCTATTCGTTTGGGAAATTTGTAGTCTTTCACTTGCACCAGTGTACCCTTTTATGTATTTCTGATGAGCCTCCTATGAAATGTGCCAAGATCTTTTTAATTCTCTTGGTAACTAAACTTGGAGTTTCCAAGACCTGGCACAGGTACACATACATTGAATTTAGGACACTTTGAATTAGGGTCAGCCTGCCCCCTTGGGTTAAAGCAGTTTCAATCCAGCCACTGAGCTTTTTGGCAATCTTGGTGATCAGAGGGTCAAAAAAATTTCTTTTCTTTCTGCCTCTATACAAAGGTGCTCGCAAACAGTTCATGGGCAAGTCTTGCTCTGAGAAGCCTGTTATCCTGATTATCTTTTCTCTCTTAGCATCACTTTTCTGAGCATTAATCTTTTGACCTAAAACTCTATAATACAACCTAAGAAAATCCATCAAAGCAGTCAAAGGCTCTCTTGGAGCCATTACAAAACAAAATAAAATCATCAACATATGATAAGTGGTTTATTGGCAGACCTTTCACTACTTTATACAAAAGGCATGTATTTTTTCAAATAAATTATTTAAGCACCTGGATAAAAACTCAGCCATTCAAATAGAATGAGCAGGAGACAAGGGATCACCATGTCTGATCCCTTTTACACATTTGAAGTAGCCAGTTAGTTCTCCATTAACTAAAACACTATAATGGCAGGAATCAAGAGAATTCATAACCAAGAAAAAACCAATTCACCCATTGATTTCTAAAACCGAACATCCTCAAAATTTCAGCAAGAAAAAACCAATTCACCCTATCATAAGCTTTCATCATATCTAGATTGATTACTACATTTGACCCTCTGCACTTTTGATTGAGGGCGTGAACCATTTCTTGTTTAAGCAAAATATTTTCGGAAATGTTTCTATTTTTAACAAAACCACTTTGATTCTGGGAAATGAACAGAGGGAGGAATTCAAACAATCTATCATTCAGCAGTTTGTTAAAGACTTTCTGCGTTACATTGCAAAGACTAATTGGCCTGAAATCTTTCCACTGTTCTAGATTGGGGCATTTAGGAATCAAAGCCAGATTAGTGTTAGAAATACCATGGGGTAGTGCTGAGCCACTAAAGAAGTCCATCGGAGCTTCCATTAAGTCATTCTTGATGAATTCACAGCATTTCTGAAAGAATAATGCTGTTAAGCCATCTGGTCATGCTGCAGAGTCTTGGTTAGTGTCAAAAACCACTTGTTTCAACTGTTCCATTGTAGGTGTCGTGCACAGACAAATTTTCATTTCATCATGTACAGAAGTTGGAATATTAATCAAAGGGTCATAATTAGTGGGGCTCCCTGGACAACAAATTGATTTTCAAAGTAGGAGACAACAGACGTTTTGATCTCTTTGGTGTCACTGATGGAGATCCTACTTGAAAAATCCAGTGGATTTGCATCTTGGCTTGCTTTATTTTGGCCATAGAGTGATACAACGGAGTGTTCCTTTCACCTTGTGTTAGCCATCTACTTTGTGCCCTTTGTTTCAAGAACTCTTCTTCCCTGTTCATTTGAGGGAAAATTTAACATTCCTTTTGTTAAGTTCTTTCAAAACAGAATCAGAAGGGTTATTTTTCAAGTAAATTTCAGCTTCATAAACCCTAAGTTCCATCTCTTTTAGACCTTTGAAACAAATCTCAAAAACCTGCTTGTTCCACCATTTATACTACTGTTTGAGTCTGTGAATTTTCTCCCACAGTTTTTTAACACCATGGTGTCTAGTATTCATTTCCCAGTTAGCTTGAGTGTCAGAAAGGAACCTGTGTTGCTTGGTCCACATATTTTGAAATCTAAAACTACCAAATTTAGGGACAACTTCAATGCAGGCATCAAGGGTCAATGGCTTGTGATCAGACTTCCTCTTAATTTCATGGGTAATTTTGTTAGATTTAAACATATCTAGCCAGGGTTGATTCATTAAAATCCCAGCAAGCTTTACTTGATTCCTCTCCCTTCTAAAGTATGTATAGTCCATTCAAAACCTATGTCAAAAAGAGAGCAAGCACTAATCCAGTTTCCAAAATCTAACATGGCCTAGATGTTTGGGTTAGCACTTCCCATTCTCTCATAGGCACTTGTAATTGTGTTAAAGTCCCCACCCACCATACAAGGTTCATTTGTCAGTAAACCATCATTCAAATTCCTCCACAAACACAGTCTCTCTTTCCTAGAGCATTTAGCATAAACAAATTCAGCATACACAGGTTCAGTTAAAAGCAAGGAGGAGATTTTACAGAGAAGAGATTGTTCATGATCTTTAATTACTTCAATATCATAGTTTACAATGGGGAACTCGCATATTTTATTAGTACAATTACTAACAGCAGTGTCAAACTTGGATTTAAGGCTAAAAATCTCTCATCCATAGTAACAAAAGGTTCTAACAAAATCATCAAATCCAATTTATTTTTCTTTCTTAAATAGAGGGCTTGTTGTTGGGCTTTCTAATTACCAGCCCCTCTAATGTTCCAGAGCATTACATTCATTTAAAAAAGGAGTTGTTGTTCTCAGGGGTTCTGCCTTTCACAGAGGCACTGCTTCTTGTCATCCTAGTTTTTTCAGGAAATTTAACAATTTTGGTTTTGTTTTTCTTAGGACATTGCAAAGAATGAAGAGCATGCTCAGGAAGAGGTTCAAGATTAGGAGTAGATACTTGAGCCTTTTCAGAAGGTTTGGATACCTGATCTTGTGAGCTTTCCAAGGATTCCATTATGATTTGTGGGGAATTTTGACTGCCTGAATCCTCTGAAGAGCTTAACTGCACAATACCTATGGAATTCCTTTTGTTGACCTGCAAGATTTGAGGTTCCATCTCAACAGGCACAGTGCCAACAAGATTGTTAAGTACAACATGAGAAAAAAATTAAAATCAGTACTCCCCTGAGTTGGATTTTTGATGCGGTCCTCGGTTAGTTGGGTTTCTAGCACACACTCGGACTCAACACTGGCATTTTTTGGAAACTGATGTTTAGAGCTTTGAGGGGAGGACATGTAAGAAAAATAATCTTTAGCAGGTGGATCAGAATGGAAGTCTTGTGCAACATAAAATTCAGTAGCATCCCTGAAGTCCTCTCCATCTTGATTGAGAGAAGTAAATCTGTTCTGAGTTCTGATAGGTGAAGGTTGTCTTGGTACAACCTTTTCCTTCTCAGAAGAGCCAGGATCTTCTGGTTGTTTTTCTTCTGGAAACTTGTGCTCCTTTTTTTCATCAAGACAAACTGGCCAGTTTTGTTGATTTCCTCTTCCTCTTCCATTCATCCTTCCACCCCTTCTATTCAAGTAACCTTGTCTTCCTCCACCTCTACCCAGAATTTGACCTCTTCCAGTGGGATTTAATCTTTGTCTAGGTGGGGCAATCCTATTAGGAGGCAGCTTGTTGTAGTTCCCTTCCATCTCTTTTTGATTTTCATTAGCCAGACAGTTCCCTTCAAAATGTCCTAGCTTTTTGCAAAGTAAACAATAGGATGGTATCTTGCTGTAAGTGACCTTAATAGGCACTCCAAATCTAGCTAAATCTAGCAAGATCTGTTCTTTTCTTTTATCAGTAACATCAAATTCTAATTTGCAGTGCAACCATCTACTTTTAGAGGTTTCCCTATCACTGATCCCATCTCAAACAAGGATTCTCTGTTGAACAAGAACACTGGAAGTTTCTCAAAAGATACCCATACTGAAACAATGGGGAAGTCCTCTTTCATAGTGAACAGAGGAGACCATTTGGAAATAGACATGGGACAGTTACCTACAATAGGGCTCTCTAACAGGCAATTCTGCAACATATCTTCCTGTAGAAAAACTATGATAACTACTTATTTTACATCAACAAAGCTCACATCAAAACCTTTTTTAAGATTTAAATCTTTAAGCATTTTAGTGACTTCAACTATCAGGGGAACTCCATAGGTAAAAGTACCAACCAACATAAAATCAAAAGGTGCTGCAAGAGCTGACACTTCAGATTCAGGGAAACTTATAGTAGATATAAATTTTTTCTCGTAGATGGTTTTAGGTTTAACAATTTTTCTAGGGCCTTCCAAATTGGGAAAGTGATATTGTGTCACCTGTCTCTTCAAACCCAAAACAGAGTTCGTCAAAGGAACCACACCAGGGGCTTGTTTTGTGAAAGTAGTTTTGTATGGGGTTGCTCCATGGTTGAGCAATCCAGAGCTAGAAGCTTCCACTATCATCGGGTTAGCTTTTGCTAAATCTTCTTTCGACGGAGCAAAATGACATGACGACTCACCAAAAGCTCCAATGGTTGCCGCAACTGGTTTTTCCTTCAGAAGACTAAGTCCTTTTGCCAGAATAGGACCTTCCAAAGCCGAGGAGTTGACCAGAGTAGGAGTAGCTTTAGCCGAGCCACCCTCCACAGGTTTTTTCGGGCCGACTAGCGGGGGAAGTCAGAATTGGAGCATTAAAACAAAGGGGTCATAGCCTGGAAAAGAAACAGAAAGGGAAGCAACTCAAGCAACTAGCCATTAAAGAGAAAGTGATAGTCGGGAACGAAGCCAGCAAAGTGGCAGTTCTTAACTGCCGGAGAAACTAGAGTAAGGGTTTGGTTTTTTGAGTGAAAAAACCTAGAGATTAGATTTTGGTGTAGAAAAATGCTAATTCATGTTGTGTGATTATATCTAATAGAGTTCTATCTATAGAGTTAAGAATGAGTCGTAACCCATGTAATGTTAATAGAAACGGCCCTCGAAGAAACACCCGCTAACAGTTGAAGCATTAACAACATTGATAGAATCCAGCTCACCGATTTCCTAACGTTGTCCGCGCTAGCCTATTATGGGTCAACATATCCGTTGATGGCTGAGAGTTGGTTGAAGGAAGTGAAGAAGGTTTTTTCAGTTTCTCATCCTAAAGATTGGGACAAGGTTAATTTTGCAGCGTACCTTGATGCACAATTTCTTGTTAGTCTTTTTTACTTTTAAATATTTGCTCGTAAGTGTACGAATCTTGAAGTAAAATTCTTACTCTCCCAATGTCTATCTCTCGAGGACTCGTATTATATATGATTGCAACGATTGCTATTCTAATACTATTATCTAAACAAATAATTAAACACGGAATTTCATTGTAGTTTTAAGTACTAATAAATAACTAACAAGAATTAAATCTATTTTAAACTTTTCTAATGAGAAGTACTAATGATGAAATAAGTATGGTGGCATTGCTTGACTTGTTCAAATGCATGGTAATTCTAATGAACATGGCTGATTTGAGTGACCGATTCGCAAATGTAAGGTTTAAATCCCATGCTCGGAACAAACCCTTAAACAACTAAACTATTAACCCGCAGTCGGACTAATCAATTTAATATAAAAATCTCATAAAAAATCCCGGGTCATTACAGACCCATTGTATAAGATCACACAACTTCGCACTAACTCTAGTTTGCCCATAGCTCATAAATCCTATGTCATCGCTGCAATATAGTACTTTTGAATTGAACGAAATTAGCACAAGTCGTGGGCCCTCCTACTTCTAGCATCAATCAATCAATTAAAACCATTACCACAAACTAGAAATCAATTTCTATCATGCATTAAAAATATCCAAAAATATTGAATTAAATAATCATAACGAACAAGATCCGCTCAACCCCGATACATGGGAGTTTAGCTACACATAGTCAAAACATTAAACAAATGAAAAACGAAATTCAATCTCATGATCAAAGTAGTAAATCCCAATAAATCATTGAAAAGTAGAACAACACAACCTAGCCTCGAGTTTTTTATCCTTTGGTAAAGGTTAATTGCCCCAATCTCCTTTTGTTTCACCTCCAACAATGCTTTCTCTAGCTTTTTCTGCAATGCGGGGAAAGGTGACAACATTAGTAGGATTTAGAGGGGCAACCATCAATATCATCGGAAAAATCTTGCTTCCAACATCCATGGGACAATGTCCCAACCGGAAAATGAACCTTGTAGAGTACATAGTGGTGGATGTCCCCTCAGAATTCAATGCCATCGTTGGAAGGCCCGCATTGAATAAATTCAAAACCGTGGTATCTACTCTACACCTGAAGATAAAATTCCCCACAAAGCTGGGAGGTGTTGGAGAAGAAAACGGACACAAAGAAAAGCTTGGAAATGTTACACCTAGGGAACTAGAGATTTGTCAAAGTCGAATACGACAAAAGAGGGCTACGCATCGAAAAGCGTGATAATGGTACAACAAATGCCACTGATTTGAAAGTACATGCCCAAACAAATTCATGGTGGAAAAATAAAACCAGTGTAAAATGTCGCTTCTGATGTTGGGACAACAATATAAGCAATATTTGCAAATAAAATCAGAAAACTTCAAAACAACATAAATAAATAAAACACAAGAAGGTTTTACAAATCACACAAGCTATATAAATAACTCATGCAACCAATAGGTCGAAATTTGATTCATCAATAATAGTATCAATTACAACCAAAGTAATCTACGTCGAAAGGCTCAAAACTTAACTAAGTATTGCTAGAGTGAAGCTCCTGCCAGCTAATCTCTCTTAAATTTAAAATGCCCAAGGAACAATCCAGTTATAGTATTCTAGACTTGTTCTTATAAAAACAATGAGTGACGCAATGACTTAGTATAAAGACTAATCACACAAATCACGCAAGAGTAAGTTTATGAATAAACTCTCAAGCTAAAGACCAGTGCAAGTTGTGTTGTTGTAGTTGCTATATATAATGTTCCAATATTCATTGCAGCTCAATTCTTCCAAAATAACTTATGGATTTATTTTAGGCAATTTCCTTAGATCTTCGAGTTCTTCTCTTATGGTAAGAATCTTTTCTTCAACTTCTTTCTTCACTCTGAACATCTCATAAATATTCTTCCCTTGATTCAACGCGACCTGCCTTAACCTGAAATAGAAAAAATAGATTTTCAAAAATATTATGTGAATATAGGAAAAATCATAAATGTTGGACATAATGTTATGCAACATTATTGACAACATTCCTTGCAACAAACATAGTAACATATTAACACTAACAATTTTCCCTTTTTTGCCTTTCTTCACAAAACCTATTAAGCATTGGTTAGAACAATTAGAAGCAGTTCAGAATATCCAAAAGAATGAATAACTCGAACATCCTCTCAAGCAAAAATCCCCCCCCCCTAATTATCCAACATGGAACTTGTAAATAAGATAGACAATCAAGATTAGTACAATTCCAAACAAAACAAAAATAAGAAGAACTATAAAATAATTAACAAATCATCAGATTGATCATCATCATTCGCAGCATCAATTTCACTTGGACCAGCAACCCAAGTTCTATCTCCCCTTTTTTGTGAAGAAAGAAGAGACAGAAGAAACACCATATGAGCAATAAGCTCATTCCTCTGCACAGTAAGAGCATCAATTTGTCTATCCAGCATCTAGACTTGAGCTCTTATTTCACCCTGAGAAACTTCACAAGTTCTAGAGTCAATGTTGGACCCAATGTTGCCAACAGCATGAGCAACATTCGAAGCAGCAGATTCTGGATGCCACTGTAAATCATAAAACTTATCTCCATAAGTTAGAGTATTATTCACTGAGTAGATAATAGGTCCTTTGTTGAGTAGAAAATTGCTTGAATCCTTAATGAACTAAAATAATATAGATCAAGGAGGGAAAAGGTAAAATACCAACACTCTCCTTCTCAGCCATGCCTAAAATTCTATCAAAAGCTCTAAATCCAAAATTAA
Organism: Aragoa cleefii; assembly: GCA_036897905.1. Classification (NCBI taxonomy): domain Eukaryota; kingdom Viridiplantae; phylum Streptophyta; class Magnoliopsida; order Lamiales; family Plantaginaceae; genus Aragoa; species Aragoa cleefii. The sequence goes on along the minus strand of JAYMSH010000290.1, from coordinate 1,448 downwards.
CAACTTGTTTCTTACCCAGATTGTACATCAATCTAGCCTGATCAAGTGTAACAGAGGTTTCATCCTTTGAATGAATCCAGTAGAAAACACAGTGTTTGCTTGGAACATTGTTCATGCAAGTAAGCTGAGAAACAGCCAAAGTTCCAGGCCACTTTTTCAATTTGCCACCTGTAACAACTTTGCACCTCATTCTTTTTAACCTCCACAGTATCTTGCTCATCATTAGGCAAACCAAACACATAGTTAACAAAATATGGAGTAAACTCATAGGCATTGTTTCTCAAGAAGACTTTGCCAAACTTTTTAGAGCAGGCATCAATAGTCTTTTCCACTAAGTTGGCATAGAAATACTTGACACCCAGTTCAGAATAAGGAGCAGGATAAAGCACAATTTGCACAAAATTCATATCCTCTAAAAACGGGTAAATATACTAGCCACATTAACTCATTGTTTTGCTCTAATCTCATTTCCTTTAAACTATCCCACAAATTCTTATTTTCATCATAATAGAAATCAAGATTATCATTTGGTACCTCAAAATATGAATCTGAAGAACTAGGCCGAGCAACATCATCGGCATCAGCTTTTGAGTCAAGTGACTCTTCATATTCATTAGTGGGAACTTCTAGAGGCAATGTTGTTGGAGATGTTGGACCAGCATTTCTCACAACATCTTCAACATCTGCAGAGAGAGTATCTACATATTTTTCTTCTACAGTGGAACCTTTTTCTATAGGTGTTCACTCCTCTCCTCCTGCATGATATCATTCACAATTGTGGTTTCAACCACGGGTTCAGGCACCTCCCCGGGCTTAGCAAATCATCCCTTTTTAGCAACTTTGGCATTCATTGCAACATGACCTTTGTTATTTGCTTTCAGCAGCTTAGAAAAAGTTGACAAAACAATCTCTTAATCATCTTCATATTTGATGAGCGTAAAAGTGCACCGTCTCATCAATTACTTTTTGTCTAGTTTTAACTATGTTTCTAGCAATTTTTATTATTTATTAGGACAGAATCATTGTTTTAGTTGTTTTTTCGATTTGTAGGTGTCAACGGTGAATTTAGTGTAAAAGAGGCTTTAATGGAATTATTGAAGAAAAGGTGTTTTTGGACTTGAATAATGTGATTGGGAGAAATTCTACAAAATAAATGAAGAATTGGTTTGAAACGAGCCCAAAATTAAGCCCAAAACAAAGAAACAGGAAAATATTGGAAAAGGCCCTGAATGCGTCCTGCCTTTGAACTGGAACACCATTTGCATTTAATAGGAAATTTTTCTCGAATGAAGAACGCGTTCAGGTGTTTAAACTGGAACGCAGTCTGCTTTTTATAAGGTGGATTTTCTGGCGATTTTGAAAGGGTTTGACCTAGAATGTAAAAGTAGAAAAATTAGGTTTTGAAAAGGGTGATCTCTCAGGTCTGAAAACACACATTGAGATACGAA
>JAYMSH010000289.1:0-12306 GCA_036897905.1 Aragoa cleefii | reverse complement strand
AATTTTTATTTTGGGGATTTTAGGCATAGGGACCTTCTTTTCAGAATTTGAGGTACCAAATGACTTGATTGAACTTTTTTAAAATTTTCAATTGAGTTCAGAAGTTTTGAAAACTTTCTTAATTGACCCGTGGAGGGTTTAAAATTGTAGGTTAGTAAAACATTAGCAGTTATGGATGAAACATCGGATGTTTAGTACAAAATAGCGAGTGTTCATTGGAAAATGTCATAAATTCACCGTAAAACATCGGATATTAGAAAAAAAAATTTGTACAAACATTCGGTGTTGAGTACAAAACATCGGGTGAGAGTATAAAACATCGGGTGTTCAATATAAAATATAAGGTGTTCAATATAAAATATAAGGTGTTTTATACAAAACCTCGATTTGTTGTTTTACATCAAATATTCGATGTTTTCATTGGAAACACATTGAGTTTGTCATCAGTAAAATATTTCTATACAAAACATTAGATGTTTAGTATAAAATATCAAGTGTTTAATATAAAATATCGAGTGTTTAATTAAAAACCTCATTTTGTTATTTTACATTAAACTCATGATGTTTTCAATAGAACACCCTATGTTTTAAACACTTGAAGTTTTGATTTTATGTGAAACTAAATAAATTTTCAAATTCCCAAAAATCATCTCTTTCTTCAACCTCTCTCCACAACCCCCAAATCAATACAAACCCTAACCCTAATTCTCACCCATCTCAATTTTGAAACCAATTTGTGATCATCTCCACCGAAATCTACCAATTAACCATCATTCGCTATCTACCCGGAACCGGAGCTTGAAATCGAGCTCCAATCCACATATGATTTCCATGACGGAAACCATCACATGGAAGACAAGATCGCATTCCATGGAAGACGGTAAATCATTATTTAAATTATTATTTTTTGATACGGGTCGGGCTTATCCGTGAATTTTTATGGAAAGTGGGCTGTGAATTTGTGTTGTGGAACTTTTTGGACTTTTATAATAAGGTGAACTGCTACAAGATTAGCTCAAAATTGACCAATGTTTCTAATATTTTAACTAAAATGTGATATTTTTCGAAACTCACCCATTCCTTTATCTTATTTTCAAAACTCAACGACTTTAGTTTATTCAATTCACCAAATTAGACTCAAATTAAATTAGGGTTTAACTTCACCCAAATCAACCCACGATACGTCTCAATATGATACCATCACATTACGTTCTTATAGTCATAAAGAATCAAAAATAAGCGAATCGTATTAAGAAAAAATTCCAAAATCTACTCCTCATGTAGGCCATCTTTTCATATCGGTCAAGTTTTTTTAAACATTTACATTTATGTCCAAAAGTGTCGTAAAAAGTAAAAATATGCTACAAAATTTTTCACAAAAGAACTCTCTATGACACTTTTTGGATCCGAATATAATTGTTTTAAAAAACCGGACCTACCTAGTAATAATGCAAATTTGGAGTGATAATATATTTAATTCACCCCATATCAAAGTCAAACTTTTTTTTCTTCCACATTTTTCACCATGGACAAAGCTTCAATTCCATCCGTGTGGACTCGTCCTCTATGGGCGAATTGTCCATCGGAAAATCCGTCATGGACGATTCTTCCATGGACCACCGACAGAGCTTTGAAGCTCCGGGAAACATTTTGCAGTTCTCCAATTTGCAACTTAGTGTAGCGAATTCTTGTTAGAGTTCGTCATTCCTAAGACTTATGGAGCGACGGTCTCTTATAGGCTTCAAGATTTTTATAGAAATGACTATAACTAACCGTAAAGTAAAAACATAGTAAAAATGTAGGAGACTGTCTTTTTCTGCAAATGTTCTCAAGAAAGAAAAGGGTCAATAGTAGAAATTCAAAACAAATCCACAAGGCACTAGTCATAATCCATAATATAATAGTTTTGGAAAGTACCTCCGGCCAAATAGCTCTTTGTAGACTCGTAATTGGAGTTCGGATTCCTCCATTTTGCGTAGCTTATCAGTGCGTATGTTGATTGATCCCAAAAGTATTTCTTTGAATGAATAGTCCTGGGACACTACTATCCAGGCATACCTATCGAAGCGGTGCTTTCGGATTGCGTCTTGGTATAACGCTCTCGCAAAAGTTGACTTCCCTATGCCTCCCATACCGACAATAGGAATGATTTCTAACTTTGGTGACTCTTGAAAAATCCGATCCCTGATTTTCTTGAAATCATCATCAAATCCAACCATGTTGTTTGCGTCATTGAGAGCAAGTGTGGATAAACTAACCGAAGCAGGAGGAGCGCATGATTGATGATTTTTTTGGATCTTGATCTTCATCATCTCTTTCCAAATGGAACCCAGCTCTTGTAGCACCTCAACCAAGTTACTACTTTCATTTATGGTATTGGATGAAAATGATCGGGAAGATTCTTCTTGGCCAGGCAATGATTCGGAAAAAGTTTCCTGCTCGGGAGATGCTAAAGAAGATGGCATCATGTTCTTGACTGCAGAACCAAGCCAGCAAAATAACCTGGAGAATTGCCTCCAAGCCTTGGATGCAGAAGTATCATAGGAAGCTAACTCGGATGAAAATTCCGAATCTACAGTATCTTCAGCTGGGTATGCTGAAACTTCGGATTCTACAACAATTTCAGCTACACCTAACATTTCAGATTCTATAATATCTTCGGCTCGGTAAGCTGCATCAATGGTTCTTCTATCCCACTGATTGACCTCCTCATTGCCCGAATTGCCTTCTAAGAATGTCAACATGGTACTAACAGCTCCTTGCAGATCAGATACAAGTTCTTTCTGGGGAAAAAAGGGATATTGATCATGGTTTAAGGCATATTTGAGTGTTTGAGAAAGAGAAAGTAGAGCGGTATATGCCCCCATCTATGGTATTAAGTGAATGGCCTCTATCCAATATCAGCAGATTGTTAGGAGAGTAAAATTTAAGAGGCAGAGGACGACTCGAGAGCGAGGGTGAGATGTAACCAGGAGTATTAGCCAGACTAGTTATTATATAGGAGCTGCTAGCCTTATTTTAATAAACTGAAGATCACAAAACCCATCCTTACTGTACGACTCTAATCAAATTAATTCATACTCTATAAATAATTTTACGGACGTCAACAATATTCACATAATTTGAAATTTAATTACAAACAAACTCAAAAACAAATATTTTAGATTTGATTACCCAAATTTACCCTTGTTTTTCCAATTTTATACTTTTCTTTTTATTTTATTTAATTCTTTTTACATTTCCTTTTTGCTTCTCCTTCATTTCTCCTTTCAACCTTCTTCTCCAACTCAACCACCACCGCCGCCGTCAACTCTGGACATACAACAGTTCAGATCACCGAATTTGTGACCGAATCTTTTTTCAATTCTTTTCTTTTTTGATTTCGGAGCTGTGTGAACAACCCCATTATTGGTAAAGTGTAACAGCTCCGGCGACGGCCCCTTTAATGGGAATGTGGAAAGCCCCATCAATAGAGTTGTGGAAAAGCCCGATTAATAGGGTTGTTTCTTTGAAATCATATATATATGATTAAAAAAGAGCCATCGTAGGTGTTGATGACAGAGAGGATAATGTCGGAGATGGTGGTGTTTATGAGTAATTTTAAAATGTTAAATATTATGGGGTTCATTTAAAAATTAAATTAGCTTGATTTTGAAAATTATGTAAGTTTTGAGGCATTTAAGTAATAAAAAAAAATGACAAAGACTTTTTAATTATTTCTTCATTTATTTTATTTCCTTCTTTGTAAATATAAATCTTTTAAGGAGCAAAATTGTCTTTTTGCAGCCAGTAAGGGTATTTTGGACTAATCTGTAATTGTTCATAAAGTAGGGATGAATCTGTAGTTAGATAATAAAATATGAGTAGTATATAAATTAACCCCAGTCTCAAAGTTTAGATCATCTTTTATACTCCCACCTATTTTAAAGAAATAACGTTTTAGATGTTTTGTGTTTTTTTGTTTTTACTTAACGTTCTCACTTTTTAATGTGTTTTAACTCTCATTTTAAACCAAATACTGAAGCGTAAAACATTTTCATCGGTCAAATATAAAGAGTGATAATTGATTGGGGAACTATTTATCCCAAAGCTCAATTTAAGATCACATAATTATTATTTAATCATCGTACCAAAAGTCAAAACGACAATTATTTAAAACAAGAAAGAGTATTAGTTAAGGATTTTAAAAGAATTTCATAATAGTAACGATACCAACTAATATATCTTGAATTCAAACTATTATTATAAAAAGTTTAACCAATACACCTTGTATGCCAATTAATTTACCGGAATTCCCAACCGATACCCTCGGATCCAAATCAATATCCGTTTTACAATCTCAAATGACACCCATTGAATCACAACCAATCCACTTGTTTCGAGCGATTTCCTGGGATTCATGTTATTCTCTCGCTCGAAATGTGGATTTTGAACCATATATATCTATTAGTAGATTAGTACGGTGAAAATGACACGTTTTTTCGGATACCCGAGAAGAAAAAATTGAGTTTTAAAATATGACATGAGACTAATATGAATTTTTTCTTAAACTATTGAATAATATAAAAGACACGTCAAAAAAATGATATTTGTAAATAATTTATCATTTAATAAACAATGGAAAAATTACAAAAGATATCCAAACTATAAGCTATCTCTTTTACATTGGTCCATTTTATTGAAATATTACATCTGAATCGGTATTTTTGTCACACGTTTTATGACCTGACACTTTTTAGACCCCATAGAAACATTCAGAAAATGCAATAATCTAATAATACTTTTAAAAATTTCTTGTACTTTCGTATACAATATATTCATTTTATAGAAGAGTAATACAATATCATACATTGTACCAGTAGGAACCATGTATGCTTATTACTTTATGTCAATAGTAGTGAAATAATGTGGATCGTACTAATAAAATTGATTCTTACAACAAAATATCAAGTATCGTGCCAATAAAAAATAAGAATTGTTAACTCCTTGCAACAAAATATCATGCATCGTATTAACAAAAAGCAAGTATCAACAATTTTTTCTAATAAAATACTATGTAATTTATTTATAAAAATGAATTTTTAATTTTTAAAACACTATTTGATAAAAAATTTTATAAAATGTTACTACAATATAATTTCTCCTTAAAAAAATTAGCCAAGCTCTTAATTGTACGGATTCACATAGGTGGTTTATGAAATTTCCCTTTTAATATTTGCAAATAGGATAAAGACTATCAACCGACCTTCTAATCCAAGTTATGAATAGAAAAAAGTTGAAGGTTATGTTATATTTAACTTAAAAACACACAAATCAGTTCAATTTTGTTTTAATAAATCCATGATTTTCTCTAGTATAAAATGTATATAAACTTATGTTTAGTTTAGTTCAGCAACGTTAAATTCAATTCAGTTTAACTCCAATGAATCCAGTTTCATTCAGCTTCTATCAGACGGAAAAAAAAGACCTAAGTTTACATTGATTACAAGAGATTTTCATTTGAATCCAATTTAGTAAACGCATGCTAAATAAATCAAGTGTCTAAATAACTAGTATGACTTGCGAGAGACGTGATGTGAATTATAGGAAAGACGGAGAGAAGGGTAAAAACAATACCAAAATAATATTTACGGGTATTGTAGGTTGTGGCCGATCGATCCATCCCGTTACAGTAAAGGACAACATCCAAATGTTGATGAACATGAAATTGGCCAACAAATAATTTTTGGTCCCGAGATTGACTAAGTAACAGTAGTGTGAGGGTGAATAGACTGTATAAAACTTTCTCATACCGACTGCTTCACTCCAAAACATGTCTCATGTTGTTAAGAAGTAATTATCTAGGGATTTGTCTTTTCTACTTTTGTAGGGAATTACCTTATAAGTAATTACCCCTCAAAAAAATGGCATATGCCGCTTGAATGCGACAAGCACACAGTATTTTTAGTAAAAGGTGATAATAGTTCATTATGTGCTTATCGCATGGCTGCATTAGTAGAGTTGATTGTACTAACTTTTTCAGCTAGAGTACTCCAACACATTTAAGTGAATTTTCATTAACTACTGCATCTAGATACTCTGTTCACACTCTTTATTCAATCAAAGCTTTGAGATCTTATGAACATTGTATTTCTTCTTGAGAGTAATGAACGACTGATGCAGTGCCAAGATGTAACATCATTGCAGCAACGTCATTTTCTTTTGTCAATCTTGTACCTTGTCTTTTGAGTGATCTCAATACGGAGCAACAATTGTGAGAGACCTAGAGCAGGGGCAATTGTATAATAAGCCAAAAAAAAAGTACCACAAATCAGTTTCTATTCTTTTTATTTGTATCCCTGAAGCATACATATTACATAAATCTCCCATGGATTCCATTTCCAAGCTCTCAACAACTACCTCTGTTCATTCCACATTTCAATTGAATAAATCCTTGAAGAGCAATGTCTTGATCTTCGCTCAAGGAAGAGCAGGTGCATCCATTAATGGAGCTTGAGGATTCTCGCTTCCGTTAACTTGTTTCTGTCCATACTTCCCCAGTTATAGCATTCATCCGATTTATTCTGCTCCCTAACATACAGCGATGATGACCGAGTATAGTGAATCTGGTTAGGCTGAGAGGCCGAGTAATCATGCTTACTTGTTGAGTATTGAATTGTACCCATTCATGTTTAATTGTAGCCATTCTTGTTGAGTAACCATTCATGTTTAATTGAGTATTGAGTATTCATGTTTATAGCGAATCTGGTAAGGCTGAGAGGCTTTTGATTTCATGGCTGCCCATTCAGTTTGTGGCTTGTTGAGTATTGAATTGTATGTCCCATTTTGTTGTTGCTTGTGAAACCGGATCTGGTTTAATAGAAGGTGGGGGTTTTTGATGGTGATGGACGTCGATGGAGGGCGAGTGTGGCAGTTGTGGGACTTGGAGATGGTGGACTTGGTTTGCATAAAATTACTATTGGGTAAGATAAATTGGGCATATCTTCAAATTTTCCCACTTATTTGTACACGTAAAACACTGATTATTAGTTTTAAAAGATTATTGTTTAAATCATAGAAATTTACGTTTAAAAAGTACAACAAAAATGATAGTATTGATTAGACCTAAATCAGTGATGTTTAGAGTTAAAAGACTGATGATTAAATTATAAAAATTCAACCTTTAAAAAAACGTAAAAATCACTAATCTTTTATACTTACATCATTGATATTTAGACATAAAATACTGATTTTACATATAAGTCACTGATTTTCATATTTCAAAAACTGATGCCTTAAGTTTAAAATTTCAAGTTATACCATTGATAAATAACTTCAAATCACTAATGATTAGCCTGAAATCAATAATGTTTACACAACAGAAAAAATCACTCATGTTTTTAAATCGATGATGATTAGACTTAAATCACTCTGTATTTTTTCTCTAAAAATCAGTTATATTGCATTTTTTATCCATCTCTCAATCTCCCAGTCTCTCCCAATATTTGCGCTCAACAATATTAAAATTATTTATTATTTTTTAATTATATTATCTCCTATTTTTTCACCTTTCTTAATATTCTACTCATATAATTTCATTATATCTCTTACTTTATATTTTATCTCTCATAATTTATCTAATACATCTCATACTATTAAATTCACAACACTTAATTTCCGCCTCCAAAAGTATGATAACATCGTCACGAGATGGAGAGTGTATGATATATGGACTGAATATTGTGAAGTCAATGTGCTAATGAAAACACTCGTGTTTATAACTAAAGTCATAGTGTTTATACATAAAATACTCATGTTTATGATTAAAGTCATAATATTTAGATATAAAATACTCGTATTCACAAAAAAAAATACAACGAAATATTTAATATTACAAGCACTTATTTTGATAATTGAAACCCTTGTATTTTTGACATAAGATAATGGTGATTTGATAAAACACTTGTTTTTCATAAACTAATAATATAACAATTCAAATAATATTTAAAATTCTAAAATCGTGGTGCCACTTAAAAAAAATAAAAATAAAAAAGGTCTAATATGACATAAATTTTCGTCACATAAACTAACATTTTCATCACATAAAGCTGATGCGACGAAAAAGTATGTCGTATAAATCCCGTCGCGACAGTGTTTATGTGACGAAAGTAACATTTCTTCGTAAGGATCTTGTGATGAGAATCCGCATGTTATACGAGGCGAACTCATGTGATGATGAAATTGTCACAAAATATCAAAAATTTGTCACGTGAAACACCTTTCGTCACAATATCCACGGCGTTTTACACTCCTATGTGACAAAAAGTTTCATCACACAATCAGTGTAAGCATAAAAAGTTTAATATGACAAAAAAAAATGTCACATGGGCGTCATTTTATTTGTTTCTTCTCGATTCATAATAATACTTAATATTCTCAACATAAATTCAATTTCTTATAAAAAATCTTTTACCCAAATGATAGGATAAAATTAACAATAGGCATAAGCAAAATCAAATACTCCATTCCAATATGATAAAGTGTTCAAAGTTGTCATAAAAAAGCATCATATTCATACAAGTTCTTGAGTTCAAAGGCATCTGCTCTACCAGACGTAAAAAAACAAAGAGCATAAACCCAAGTCCATAGAAATGTGATAACATGACAGATTTGGACCACTGTTGTTGACCTTCATATCCTTTTCTCCATTAAAATCCACAAAATCCAGCAGTGCCTCCAAAAGTTTCGTAAATTGATCCATTATGTTCACCTCATACTAATCCAACATGGACTCGAGTATTCAGTAATCAAATAATAAAAATCCTTAGTGATGCAAGAAAACTGAGGGACATATACTTGCATTCAGATAATCATAGAAGACCATTGAAAAGATACTGATTATAATGGATTCCAATCATGTCACTCGAGAATAACTATGTCTAAGAATCAAAAAGGCATTTAAAAACTTACACAGTTTCCACAAGAAAATCCTCAAATTATCTACAAATAATTATCATCCTGAATCCTCAAATTCTCTACCAATGAACACATGACTTCAAATATCCAAAGAAATCACCCAAGTGTTTCCCTTTTTACAACAACATAAACTAGTGGCAACCTCTTTCAACAACCACAATCATGGAAGCACAAATCCTAGAAAACTTGGAATTTCAAGATATCTAGAATTTACGTTCAATGTTGAAGGGGGTGCTGGTTCCGATATATGTATAAAAGTCTCAGAACCAAATGTGAGAGGTGAGGTTTATATCAACTTTCACGTGGATATGCTTTAACTACAAACATGTCTGGTGTTTAGATGTAAACTGATGTTGTTTATAAACACAACTCCTTCAACTTTTTCAAATTATCAAAGTTTTTACCCATTCACTACCACCACCATCGACAATGGCCGGCTTGCTAAAAACCAGATCTGGTTGAATCAAGATCTGAAACAGAAGAAGCAGTTCGCTGGAGCTTCAATGGTTGAAGCTCCAACAAGTTCGTTTCCAGTGAAGCTCATTGCTAAGACAGAAATTATCTTTAGTTTTTATTTTTAGACATTTGGTAAATTGCCTAACAGGCCATTACGTAATTAATAAGTAAATTTTTGATGTAATTGCATAACTTTATCGATGTAATTGGACTCGCCAATGCTGGATAAGTCTGGTCCTAGTGCACCCTAACCCGAATTCAGGGGCGGATCAACATGCATATCAGTAACGCCATTTGCCCTCACCCATTTTATTTCCCCATTTAGTACTATTTTGCAAATTTGCAGAAATATTTAGTATTATAGATTTATTTTTTTTTACTTTTGCTCCTGCTAAATAAGAATTCTACATCCGCCACGGGTTGATTTGTCTTCAAAAATTTTGATGGACAGTTATATGCTTATTTTGAGAAAACACCAGGAGTTATACACCAGGATCAATATTATTTTTTCGAAGATCCATATTCTTTGATCATTTCTCTTAAAGCCCATCACTTTATTTTCTTTTTCTCTAATATTACATTCCATTATCGGCAAAAACTCTTCTCGCAGTCTCACAGTATCAAAATAGAAAATAGAGAATGCAAAGCTTGAAAAACACGGAGCTCCATTTCAATTGATGTGATCTTGCTACGAATAAGTTACAAGATCATCTGTAGCTGAGTGGATAGATACATTCACTTGCACTGTTGTTTGTTTGTTTATTTGATAGAGTCTTTACACTTTTCTTTTTTACTTTTAACCTTATTGATTTAGAAGGAAATGTTAGAATATTATCGCTGAACCTCATTAATATGGTTTTAAATACAAATATATAGCTTTCAACCTAACACGTAAATTAAATTTTTAAATAGGTTTTACGATGTTAACAAGAGGAAAGTCGAGATAGCAAAAATTGATATTAAAGAAAACGTGGCATATCTATTTACAAAAGTGTTGCCAATCAGCTGATTTGAGAAGCATGTCGCTAGTATGTGTTTAAAACTACTTCCACATGTGCTCTAGTGCAAGTGGGATAATGTTGGGAAAGTTATACCCGTCGAACACATTATATATTGAATAATATTAATTTAATAGCTGAAATAAATGTTTAATAAAGTTATGTGTTATTTATTTCAATTGCACGCATTTAAAAATGCACTACATGTCTACACATGTGTGAATAATCAACTAAACAATCGGTTGAATGTTGTAATGACAAGATCATTATACATGGGTATTGTATACAGTAAGATTAAGTCAATTGTCAAATATTCATAAATAGAGTCAACGACTATCGTATGCTATGAATTTTGGTATGAAGGAAATCGCGAGATGTTGTCCTTAGCTGCATATGCAGATCTGTATTATCCAAAACAGATTGGTTAGAGTCACCAGGATAGAAGACATCCGATGTGATAGGTTTCACATATGACTAGGACACGATAGTGTGAGTACAAACCTTTGAAGCCCTTGAGGGATTTTCATATACGCTATCAATGATGATCAGGCACAACGTATTTTAACCACGTCTTAGCAATATGAAGTCATGTGAAGTTTCGTAATTAACTTTACTGTGTGTAACAATGAACAACTTACAAGACTGTTCTAGTATACGCTCTATGATAGGTTAATATGATTCTTCATGGTCGGAAACATTTGTCATACGACTGGATTCACTTCTACCTTGATAAGTAGTTGACAATAGACTCCGATGCTAAGTTAGGTTCAGAAAGCGAAGATGATCTAGAGCTCAAATTTGATATGCGAATTGGATCACCGAGTAGAACCAATGGTATTCATGGATAAAGAAGTAATCGAGATAAGGTTAACATCAATGACCTATACTCTATATTACGAGTGTATAGTGAATGATCTGTACCAAAGTCTTAGCGCACTTGTCGTGGAAAACTGATTATATCAATGGACAACTCAGTAATCGAGTAATAGTAGCTACAACAAAGCGAGTTCAGTCGGGCCTCGATTAGTGGAAACTTGGCAGCAACTGAAAATGTGATCATCTACACTCATTGATTGAAAGGGGATTGATCGTTTTGTCTGAGCCCTAAGCAGTATGCCCATCGTCCTCTCTGGCACCCAACATAGAAATATATCATACTATTTTGTGAGATTTAGATAGGAACGTTTATATATCATATATGTTCGATTGTGTGATATATCAAATGAAGATCTGTTTTCAGGAATTGCAGCATTATGGTTCAATAATTATGGTTTCTGAAAATTATGTTCAAAGACATATTTTTGTACTAAAAATGTGTCGGATGCGGTCAAATATGTTCTCAATTAGTGTGTCCTAAATAGACAATAGGAACACCCCTTGGTTTTAGGTGTAATTACTTAGAATCCCAAGCGCCGTTACGATCTCACATTTGGACTCCCCGCTGTTAAATATTTTCACATGGACAGGCCTAACTGTCAAGTCTTGCACCCGGGCAGCTTTGGGGGTCTGAGAGTAACATGTTTTAAAATTGTAACAATTTTACTTGCACGAGAAATGACTATTTTTCCCTCACAGGAAAAAAAAGAAAATAGAAAAATGACTACAGTTTTATTTCATAACTTTTACAACACCTCCTGGAAAACGCATCCATCAATATTACACAAACATAGTTCAATATTTACTTCCGTACCCCATCCCCAGGAACAGTTGTTGCAACTATTAATGCAACACAACAACAATATTTTGCTAGTCAAGTGATGTGGCGGTTATTTTGATCTTCCACCCGAATTGTGGTTCATGTTGCTGATGTTTCCCTTTCTACGCTTATGTTTTTTTCTAGTTGTTAGTCTTCAGCAAGTCGGAGCTTTAAATGTTGCTTTAAATTTTACTACTAAAA
>JAYMSH010000288.1:0-12310 GCA_036897905.1 Aragoa cleefii | reverse complement strand
TGGATACTATTTTGAGTTGGCTTGAAAGATGAAGTTTTAAAGGACACTATGTTATTTTGTTTTATAAATGAGTTCTCGTTTGAATTTATTATTTAGTAATAGGGTGGAGTAGTAGAATAAAAAAATTAAGTAGAAAGTAGAGTAATAATGAGAACTGCAAAGTAAAGCAAAAAAACTATTAGTGTATAAAAACGCGTATAAATTTGATTTTAACACAAATCAATATTAGAGCTACAAAACCAATTCAAATGGAGCCATGCTATTTCAAAACTCAGAGAATATAATGAAATAAGAAGAAAATAAATAAATAAATAAATAAATAAATAGAGGAAATGGAGATAAATGATAAACAACAATAAAATAAAAAATAAAAAGTTGGGAAAAACAAGAGAACACAACTTGCGCGATCTATTAAACGAGTCAAACAACTCTACATGGACAATTAGAAGGTTAAAGATTGGTTAACCTTTTGACTCGCAAAAGGAAGAGAAAGAAAAAGAAGGAAAACCTCCATGGATAGCCATGACGAGATTGATCTCCATCAACTTATGTGAATCATTTAATGAGTCTAGCTTGAATTTGAATGTAGAACTCATTAAAACTTTAATTATGTTCGGCCAAAGTTCTTGAGTCGAGTTTAAATTGAATTTAGAGCTCACATCAGATAACAAGTCAAGTAAAGCTCCCGTTATATAACATTATTTTGATTTTTTATATCTGATACATTAAGGTACGAGTAATTGTTAAGAATAAACACTTTACTAATAAATTAAAATGAAAAAATTTACGAAAAACTAAAAGAAAATCGGTAGAATCTTAAAATGAGAAGCCGTCTCATGCCCTTTCTAGACTCTAATTAAGTGATTACCACTGGATGAAAAAGTGTAAAATTAAGAGTCTAAATGAAAATCCGAACTGTAATGAGAAAATGATAAACTCCGCAGAATGTCAAGCAAAATATGAAAGTCAACATGGGTTTCCTTTCATTTTATTTATTTATGCACAAAATGGATATGTATGCTAACTGTCTTGAATGTCAATAGGGATAAGATTGTAAATTTAAAATCGGACACGAGTTTTATATTCATTATTCGGTTTCAAGCATCGTCCGATAGAGATTGATTTTTATTAAAGAATGAAGGAAGAATTTCCGTTTGTTCGAAAAGCAACAATAGAAGAACGAAAGACGAACCTATCCCGATCTATAAATATGGTGAGTTATTTTTAGTATCTTTATTGATTTAATTTTAAATTTATTTATTGTAGACCTAAAAATTATACACTATAAATTTTACTATTAAGTGGCTTTTCCATTGTCTGATAATTGAATTTTTTTAAGACTTTAACTTCATGTATTGTTATTAAATAATTTGTGTGTAAATTTTCCTTTCTCCGTTTTCATTTATTATTATTATTATTATTATTATTATTACTACTACTTGGTGTGAGTTCAAGCTCATTACACATCTCTTGAACTTTAACTCGAACTAGTCACACTCGTAAATTCATTGCACATCTCTCGAGCTTCAATTCGAACAGATTTCAGACTCGTTTCTTTCACGAGCCAACCAAGCGAAAGCTGGAATACGGATTGGGTCAAGCTAATTATAAGATACTCGACTGATACTGAATAATCAAAACTAACCAATTACGGACTCTAGATGAACAATTCCATATTACACAACCAAAATCAAAGCTTTAACCAGTTAAGGACTTAAACTGATAAGGGCATGTTAAGCGACCAAACAGGCCACATTAAGGGCCATCGCAGCGGTTCCCAGAAATCCAATTTTGCGGCAACTGTTGCAACATCAAGTCTATTTTTACCATTTTGCTCCACATTCAGCAACTCAGTGAACAGCCAAGAAAGACGGAGTAAAACAGCTACGTTGTTACATGTCAGCATTGTTGAACGTTCTCAAACAGTGCAAGATGTGTGACAAGTATACATACAGGAAATAACTCGACAGTTAAATAACCCCACAGTCACCACTTTCAGGTTCAAGCGTTGTTCGGTGAAACGCGTCAAAGCCCACACTTGCAGAGTAACCACTACATCTGGCCAAAAAAAGAAAAAGAAAAGAAAGTATGAGACAATTGAGGTTAAAGACAGCAGAAGTTCGATCTAGTTAAAGTGCATATCAGGTTGTAACTTGTAACCTTGCGCAAACATTGCAGAATAAACAAATAAACCAATATACGAGTGAACATGCTCTTCCAAAGCTCTAAACCTAAAAATTAATTCAAGAATGCCAGACACATTTACAGCATATTGCTTGGTTTAACAAACTTAAAGTGGCAGCGACAATACCATGTTTAATTTAGAAACACAAATGGCATCAGAACAGGATAAACAATAAAACTGAACATTAAATCAAATGATTCCTAGTTTTCTGTTTGACATGAGTCGGTGCTAGTTTCTGCAAGCAACTGGTGAAATCACACAAACTGCAACAGTCAGGATGTCTGACTGCAAACACAGACGCAATCCTTACGAAAGGGATGGAGAAACAAGATGCAGATCAACTACTCTAGACTAGGGAGCCTTAACTAGAATATAGAACCAAAGAACAAAGTATTAAGGGAAAATTCGTTAAAGCAAAATATCTATTATTCCTCCCCATCCACAAAGAGCAACTAAAGCAACAAGGAATAATGTCCCGATAGGATTTTCTATATTTATCCTTCAATACGTGCTTAACTTCTTTAGCCTTTCTCGGCATCATCAAGGAAAAATTCTGAGTACCCAAAATTCAAAACCTGTAACATGTGAGCAAAGCTGAAATGTAAGAGAAGAAGATCAACTGACTCCGCATCAGTCTAACATCTGTTTGCAATAGAAAGCCCTCTAGGACACAATGACGTAAATTATCAGCAGTCAAAACTAACCCCCAAGTCACCACACGCCACAAAAGAAGCGGCTCCAGAAGACAAATTACTCTTCCAAAAAGCTTCCAAGGGAAAGCGCACACAGTAGAATCCGGCAGAAAATCAAAGAAACGGCACAGAAGAAAAGATACTATCATTTTTCAATAACCATGGACACTTATCAGCCTCCCCAATTCGAATTCTCGACTTATGCATGGAATTGAAAAGAGCTTTGAACTCCAGTCCAGTAGATTCCTTCTATGAAATTCCAACTAGACACATTATTATGATCTCCATAACTCCATTCACAATAGACTCAAGATGAGATCGATGCAGTATAAGGATGGAAAGATTGATCCTCACACTTGTGATCAGTCCAAAATTTGATATGGGACCCACCTCCAACCTCAAAATTCAATATTTGGCAGAATTCCCACCATCCTTTTTCAAATAAATCTCCATAAACTAACTCCGTAGGGGACATGTAGCACCAGCCCCAGCATAAAAACTATATGTTTCAACAATAACAAATCTCCATAAACTCTCCCTCTATGCAAAACGAATCTCCACAGCCACTTTCCAAGTAAATCTTGTTGAAAGTAACAAGACGAAAACCGAAGCCCCCAACCCACCCCGCTTCAAGGATGAGCAAACAATCTGCCAATTCACTGGATGAAATTTCCTTTACTCCCCCTTACTCCCTCATCCCACCCCATAAAGTTTCCGTATCTTTTCCAGCTTAATGGTTAGCTATAAAATGAAGGCTAGTCTTTAGTTATTATATAGATTTCAAGAGTTGGAATGAATATTATTACTATCCCTCCTTGGAGAGGCTATTCTCCCAATTATTGGTGTTTGTTCTCTGAGTTCATTTTCCTTCATAGATCTTGTTCGCTATCAGCCACTTAGAGGAAGAGTGTTGGCGACAATACGTCAAGACGCAAAGGAGCTTGGATTTGTAATAGGAGCTAAAATATCACTTTTAGGGATCTATTTAGGGTGGTAACAGTATATTCATACAAACTACCTGTAGGAGAGAAATGCTGTGCAGCAGAGATGCATCCTAGTGGACCAAAGTTGAAAGTTTTCAGATGTTTGAGACAAAGTGAAGAGACGACAATGAGAATCGACATATACTGATGCAAGTTGCTATCAGATGATGTCCTGAATCATCAGTTCTATATGTACAACTAACCTACCTAGCTAAACCTTTGACACGACATTAAACCGATAAATCAATCTTCGTTCACCAAGCAAATATCTAAAACAAACAGATTCCTAGTTTTCCACCCATCTTAACCAGTTAGTGGAGAAACCTAATGCAAAACCTCAGTTGAATACCGAATAATAAGTGGAAAAGGATGGGCTACTGGATCCCTGTAATTGAACTCAAGAGTTCTAAGTAGCTCACGTAGCTCTATAGATCGGCCTTGTATCCTCAGGCGAGCCGGATTTTAGCTCCTACCTTTCAAAGGCAAGGGGAGATTTAAGTTAGCTACAGAGGTAGGGATGGCTTCTTCCATCTACATCGGCCTGCCAACTTTCTACTTTTCTCCCATGGCTTGGAGCTTGCCCCTGCCTCACATGTATCAACAAGTAGCTGGGGCGAATCCAAAGAATCTGATAGGCCATGTTAGGAACCCCCCCTTTGTTTCCCCCAAAACACTTTCTTTTCTCACCCTCCATCATGTCCCAAAACATTTTCTTTAGAATTGGGATCGTGGTATGCAAGTCTGGAGAAATCTTCAATTTAATGATTCAACTCTGAGCGTAATCTTCAATTCACTTCGCAACTGACAACCAAATTTAGATATAGAATATTCTAACAGAACATGTTGGATGCATGTAAGAACAGATGCGAGCCTGAGTAATTGATTGGTCCTAGAACGAACAAAGTGTAATGATGCTTCCTATCCCAGATCAAATGATAAAATTAAAAAGAAAACAAATAAGTGCTTTGTTTCTATTTGAAATTAAGACACAGGGAAACATACGATATCCCAAGAAAGCAAGGTCAGCTTTATAGAAACGTCATGCACCAGTACCAATCAAGAAAGATGAATTAAGAAAAGAGGAGCAAAAAATATAACTGCTTAAATGTGGGCACTGAATTAGTGCCTTATTCCAGGTTGAGAAGACAAGTGTCATATACTATTCACCTAACAGAAGCATGTGCACTAAAATGGTACACTAATACAAGCAGCCACACATATGATGTTTGTAGAAGCATGTAAATTGCAGATAGCAAGATCAATCTCGCAAACCTTTTTACACCATTTGGAGCCTCTGAACAGTATCCTAGCCAACCTTTTTACACCATTTGGAGCCTCTGAACAATATTCATCAACTCTTGCAAACACAATCTTTCTATTTGATCTTCCTAGAAGAATCGAACATCAAGAGAAGAAATCACAAATCAAAGTATCAAACAGTATAATATTATCCCCAAGCCTGGTCAAACCTCACATAATGATAGCAGCTTTAATATGTGGGGGTATGATAAACTGACTTGTAAAATAAAAGGTACGCACCAAAAGATAATGATTAAGTGTGCCATCTTGAAATCTTCTTGGGAGAGAGAGAGACCTCAATACCCAGTGACTCCTGTGAAAATAAATAAATAAATAAATTTGCGTGATTCTTCATATAGATGACAAAAGTGAATGTGAAGAGAAGAAACAGCAGATGAGGGGACTGATTCCATTTAAAACATCCCAAACCTTTCATCCTTTGATAGAAGATGATAACACCTAATGACAAGCTTCAAGAGTTGGCCTGTGGGCTGCTGGGCAAGTGCATCAACCACGGCTTCTAGTGCTTTATTTACAGCAAAAATCACGTCTAATGCCGAACACACGTATTCCAGACCCACATAATCCTCTGCACAATGAAGATTGCGACCTACAAAGGGTAAATAGTCAATCAGTATTTGAAAGTTGCGTCAAGCGATGAAAAATGGGAGATTTCAGCATACTAACATAAACTCATTGACGCAATAGGACAATGGTCATCACCTCCATGTACCATTACACAATAGTATACTAGTATATATAAATCTATGCCATCAAACGGGCACAAAAATATGTTCTAAGGAAAAAGAAGAAATAATATTTCACCAAGCGTTAAAATTTGACATACTCCCCATGAATAGGGATGCAGACAATGTACTTTTCTGGAAATTAGAAAAGAAAATGTTGTGTTCAACATAACAGGGCACATTATAGTCATCAGAGCAACAGATGCTACTAAATCCTAGTGCACTTTGTCACTGATGGTGAACAATTTGAAGTATGCAGGGCCGGGAACGTCTGAAAATTACTAGAGCGGGAGGAAAAATGAGAAACAACATTAGTGCAATATCTGTTTGTATTTGTGATCCTGCTTAAAACCAAGCATGTATCAGTACTAAATAGTACTACTAACAAGACCAGTAAAATGGAAAGCAACTGAGTCGTAATTTACAAACATCAAACAAGTATGATGTTTCTAAAGGTCTGTCAACTGGAATAATAGATTTGAATCAGAAAATACTGTTACTCAACTCTTTTCAACAATTCACCTC
This sequence comes from Aragoa cleefii, assembly GCA_036897905.1. Lineage (NCBI taxonomy): Eukaryota > Viridiplantae > Streptophyta > Magnoliopsida > Lamiales > Plantaginaceae > Aragoa > Aragoa cleefii. Next base: position 5,880 of record JAYMSH010000288.1, on the reverse strand, counting down.
CATTCTCCATAGCGTGCAGGCATAATGGCGTAATCTGCCAAGAGAGAAGGAAAAGTATCACGTTCGTATCTGGAACCTGGAAACAAAGTAAAGTGAAATCATTATTTCAAACTATCAGGAGCAAGAGGGAAATTATCTGTGCTCACTGTAAGTAAATATATAATTATGGCACATTGTAGAAAGGGTATATACACAAAGAATCCAAATAAGAAGGCATGTTAAAGGCCAATAAGTACAACCAGAAATCAATGAGAATACAGTTTGAAAATTGAAACCTAGCTCATATGCCTGAAAAAGAATGTCATCATAACTGAATTAAGCAAATTATCTGATCAAGCAATCAGCTAGAATCTAGTGAGCTCAGTTGGCTGCAGCTGGCCGCTTCACAAGTGTCATAACATTCACATCTATGTGAAGAACCATACTAGAATGTCAGTAAGCACCCGCAGAGAAAAAAAATTAGAAAAGAAACAACTCATCAAAGACACATTAAGATAAATCATTCTAAAGCAAGAAATCAGCTGAAGCTAGTAAGCAGAGTTAGCAAGCGCACAGAAATAGGTGGCTTTGCATCCATATCCACCTAAAGAACCATTTTAATGGTAAGAGTTTGCAAACGAACAAATATCCACACTAACTATCAACAATCAGATTCTAGAAAGAGCTCCCAACTACAAGAATGGGTTATCCAGAGTCGTAAGCAAGCATATAACGTTTTATGTGATTAAACTTGCTTGCTACTCTCCATTCCACATTCCACCATTAAATTCATATTTAATCACGACACTCAAAAGCCATTAATTCACTCTTCAATCTGTGCTGAAGCCTAGTCCTCACCCATAAAAATCTTGCTGCCCTAACCAACCGACTATCGAGAAACAAAAGCTTATCCTACAAAGTACAAACATGAGTTTGAAACATGTAAAGTCTGTGAATTAGAGATAACTTCACAAGGCCAGCAATGACTTTCAAACTATTAATCTTCAGGTCTTCAAACTGCTTTGTATTGCAAGAGGTTTCGAGAAACGGGTACAAGTACCTCGGGATTAAAGCTGCAAGAGCATGAGAAATTCAGTCCACTTTGTTGGGTATATGTACAAGTCATACAAGTAAGAATAGGTCAATCCAACCACTTGAAGAAGCCTGCATAAGAATGTTCCCAGTTTCCTTTCCGGATAACATTTATGTATCACTAGAACCCCCAACCTCAAATGAGGAGCTTCAGATAACCCAAATGATTCCCCTCTTAGAAATTTTGATTGCTAAAGCAAATGCATGATCTTTAACAGAATCAGACTAAAAGAGTACCTTCAAGAAAAGCTAGCCTCGTGTCTGGATGGGAAGTAACACACTGCATCAGCAAACATGATATATAAAACCAGATGGAGATTACTGAGAGTAACATCAGACATTGAAGGACAATGCTACAAGAAAGCTACTGTTAACACATTTGACTATTTCAGTTTGTTAATGCAGTGAGAGCTTCCCTCCCATGTATCATTGTTTTTTAGCACCGAAACTAGGGAATAGGGGCCAAAGGGGAACCTCAATGCCATAACCAATTATTTGAGTGGTTTAAAGACTAGTAAGTAGTAACACATAACAATTGAAGTACAGCAGTCATATTCTTAGATATTTACACACTTACACAGGCTGTGCATAAACAGACAACTAGTGAATCGACATGTGATATCCCACATCAGTGGGGTAAAAGATTAGAACGGTAAGCAAAACCTTAGATGCTGCTACTTGTCAATATCGGCTGTAGCATTTTCGGCTAATTGACTTGAGCGTGACTTCGGTATATTTGACAGCATAATAGAACAAGTCTGAATCACTCAGTACGAATGATACTTCAAGACTTCTAAATGATAAGAGTCAATACTGTCAAGACAGAATCAATTATCCTTCATTCTTGGGCTGTCAATCAGCAAAGCAATTTTTCTCCTTGATCCTTGGGCTGTTTAATCAGCCATCTTTCCTTATAAGAGCATGTTATTTTTAGGTGTATATTCATTCTTGGTTCCTTCCTTGTACATATGACTTTATGGGGCTACTTAAACAGAAGTCAGACAAAAGACCAAGGCATTGAAGGCTTTTACTTCAGCAAACACAAACAGTAAGCTTCTCTCCCTTAGAATGTTCCATGTCTCGTATATAATTTGACAAATAGTACAGTTATCCAGCTTGCTTCCAAAATTTAAAGCTAACGGAAAGTGAGGAGAATTTGCCTTCCTAATCCATCGCGCACATGTTCATAACTGTTCATGGAAGGTGAGGCACTGTTTGCTCGATATCGTAACAACAATACCTAACCATCTGTTCATAGTTTGCTCGATAACTGTTCATGGTTTGTCACCTCCTGTGTAAACCATAGCGCACATGTTCATAACTGTTCATGGAAGGTGAGGCACTGTTTGCTCGATATCCTAACAACAATACCTCACCATCTAGTTTCTAGACTTAGTAAACAGACAACAAACTTATTGCATTAGATTAACATAAAAAGTTCTTGTAGAAATGAAAGCCGACACTCTTTGGTCTATGACTGAGCAAAAGAAAAGATGCAGAAAAAAGTGCACATATTTGATGAACAGCAATCAGACCTTAAAAAGTGAGAGTATAGTGCCTGCCCTGTTTGATTGACCTAAGGTCAACGCAGGGGGTGACAAAAATCGCTACACGGACACTAGTTCCTACAGAGGTGAGAATAAGGCATGAAATCAGCTAGTGAATCGCCAACAAGCAAACATGAAAGTGAATCTGGAGACACTGTTAATAAAACAGCATCTAGTAAAACCTTCGTAATCTTGTTTACAATAAGATGTCACAACGTTGACGAGATTAAAAATTCAGTGGGATGACCAGAGATCTACTATTTAAGATTTGAAGAGCATATAGATTTCTATTTTTCGATATGGCCTCCAAGTCTGAAACCTCCTATGTTGTGGACTTCAAAATATGAAGCACTTTAAATTTGAAAAACTACATTCGTGATTCAAATGACCGACATATATTCTTTAGTGAGTAGGATGATAAAACACATAAAGCTTTCTTACATGCATAAACAACTTGACAAGGTCAGGCTGCATCAACTAGATAGAAACTATAATCAATATCATACTAAGGAATCTTGATGCATCATAATTCGACGAAGGAAAACGTTATATGAAGTATGAACTTGTTAAACGTACCTCCAAAAGTAGATATATCGTGCTACGAGAAGACCATAGCATTGGAGCCAAATCCTGGAATGTTATTACCTTCTACTGGGACAGAAAAAAAGAGAGATGGAAGTTACTCACAAAGACAAAGTAAAAAATATTGCAAATTTTGAAGGAAACAGACGTACTTTCTGTCAAGAGAATTGAAACAAACGAAAGGTCTGACGAGCAAGAAACATTGGACTGGTAATTCAGTCAACAAAATAGAATGGAAATACCACACACCAATTTAATCTGCAGTGGATAAAGTGCAATCTGGCTAATACTACCTAAGAGGATACACCCTGTACTGAAATTCCTAAAGATGCTTGAATAGCTCTCGAGACAAACTAATTTTATTTCTATTCAACAGATAATGTCACATGAGTATAATTTGTATAAAATATGATCTTTCAGTAGACTAGAAATAGAATTTTCAAATGCTATAGTCAAAAGACCAAGGTAGAGAAGTTACGGTGTATGCAAAGAGTGGCCTGCAATAAAGGCTTTCAAGATTGCTTTGCCAGTCAATCTCTATATGGATTTCCAGCCATATAGCCAATCTACGATGCGAATTCTAACAGTGTGAAATCCATTTCTTTGAAAATAAAAGTTTATATATCTTAGCAAACAATTTCCAGACAGAGGATAAGCTGAAAACCTTTTGTGTACATACGTGACCAAAATAGAGCACATCTCCACCAGAAGTACACTGACTACTAAATAATACAAGGAAAAATGTGCGAGTAGTCATATATATTTCATAGTCATCTTCACTCAATGCAAAGATACGAAACTCTTAGATAACACCTATCTCCAATCTGACTTGGCTCGTCATCATAATTATATTCCTCTCAGAACTCTTACATAACACATTCTATCTACAATTATGCAAATAGTGCACGAACCGACTATATTGCAATGTCGAATGCCAGGTCAAACAAGAATAATCCTGTTTTTTCAAGTTCTCGATTCGATAACACGAGTGAAAATGACCATAGCGCTACAGAATATGCCTAAACACTAAACTCGAAAAGCAATTCCGCCACATTCACACCGCACACCATAGGAAGGAAACGCAAATGACAATTGCAATTCAAAACATATCATAACTAAGGAATCCGAACTTTCAACAGAGAGTACAAATGATAAACCCTAGGTTTTCCGATAGAATTGATGGCGAAATGAAAAATCAAAGTAAAAAGAGCATGCGGTTGCAAAGAATCATACAGAGAGTTGAGCAAGTGCATGGTGTCGTCGTTCGACGTGATTGATGTCGAGAATCATCCTTTCTATCACCAGACGCATCCTTGCGTCTATAACAGGGGGCACGATACACGCCACCGGAAGGGGAAAAGTCGTCACCGGAGACGGATGAAGTGGCCGCGCTTATGCGGCGGCGACGTCGGGAATTATTTGCCTGTTTGCCATTCTCCGAATCAGTTTTCTCCACGGAGCAGAAACTTCGCCGATTGTTTTGTGTGCTTGAGTTGAGTACAGTTACAGGGGTTTTCGGTTGGTACTGGCAACAGTATAAACTAAAGTGAAAAACAATTTTCACGTATAGTTCATCCATCCAGTTTTAAAAGTAAAAAATTCTCCGAAATAATATCTATTTGAAAATATAAAAATCTACAATTTAACTAAAATAGTTATATTATATTATTGTTTATTCTTCTTCATTTTTTCTTATAGTGACACATTGTACTGTTTATTTCTTTCGATCAACCAACTTGCTCCACTTTACAATATTAACCTACTATAGATAAATTACAAAATGGTGTTTAGGCCCGGCTTAGGTACCAATAACTTGATTGAAAACTAAAACTTATAACGTGCCAGAATGTAAATAAAGTAGTTGAAATCGCTAGTTGGTATTGTATCTGATTTTAATTGAAGTTTTTGCAAACTACCTCTCCCAATGGTTAGAGTTAGTTTTCGGTGAGACTATCTAAAATAAACCTATTTAGAGTCTAACCTAATTTTCCTCTTCTAAACTCCATCTTAATTCATTTTTTATAAGTTTTAGATTCTCTATTTTATATAAGTTATGTAATCAGATCCCCTATTTTAATAATAAAATTTTCAATAATATCAATAATATTATAAAAGAAAAATTAGATATTCGCGATACTCCATACAGTTTCTTACTAAATAGTACACCATACAAAATTATTTATAAAATAGTGAATTTTTTTTTTGGAGGTCGTGGGGAACCCTGCAGCCGCAACATTCATTGGGTATGCACTGGATAAACCTCTCGGGTTCACACAATAGCCAGCAAGCCAGGTCAGTTAAGAAAGTCGCACTTAGTACGACATGCTCAAACTTATAAGACATAAGTCATTATTTCACCTCTCGCAGGATTTGAACATTTGACCAAGTGGATATTACTCCACTTTTTTTAACCAACTAAACCACCTTATTCATGTGAGATGCATGGTTTCGCTATGCTTGGATCCTATAAGATGTATATTTTTTTGACGTTGAGATGCATGGTCTCTGTATGTCTAGATGTCATAAGATGCATGATTTTTATAAACAATATTTTGTAAGCAAGATTTTGTAGTGTATTAAACTATAAGAAAGACCGAGAGACGGGGTAATTGTGCAATTAATCAAACTTCCATCCTTATTTGTAATTTACTGGATAGTTTATAAAGAAAGAAAAAGAAAC
>JAYMSH010000287.1:0-12311 GCA_036897905.1 Aragoa cleefii | reverse complement strand
TCTTACTTCATTTCCCAAAGATTCCGAGTTCTGGCAACTGGTAGCGTATTGTGCTGGTACAGGTGGGTCCATGTTAGTCATTGGCTCAGCTGCCGGTGTTGCTTTTATGGGGATGGAGAAGGTCGACTTCTTTTGGTACCTCAGGAAGGTATATATGCCCTTAGCTATTCAAACATTTCAATATGACAATTAGAGTTTTCTTGATTTTGATTGATTTAATCTACTTTGAAAATTCATATGGGCATTCGTGCTAGGGTCAAAACTCAAAACTTGTTACTTTTTGTAATTTTTCCGTCCTGTTTTCAGGTAAGTGGATTTGCTTTTGCGGGTTATGCAGCTGGTATTGCTGCGTATCTCGCCGTCCATAACATCAACATTTCCCTCCCAACAACCATAGCTCATGTCCCGTTCCTCTCTGGTTCATAAGGTGATTGATATACTCAAGTGGCTTTCCACAGATTTTACAAGCCATATATTATCAAAAGCTGCCATCAGTGTGAAATTATAAGGAAACATGTAATTTCTAGATGGAATAGTGAAACAGAGGGTGCAATTTTTGTATACCCCTCAAAGACCTAAGAAAGGGCAAATAAGTACACTCCATATGTTACTTTCTTTACTGTGAATGATTGAAGGTGAACCATGGCCTCAAAAGCTTTTTAGGTTGAGAACAACTGCCATGAAAATGTAACCTCTTTATCTTTTGTTCAATGTAAGAAACAGATTCTGGGACTTGAATCTATATAGTATACTGTACTGTGATAAAGGATACTAAAATATACTTGATCACAGATCATTGACACATAATATTTGAGCCTAAGTTGCACTTTGTATTACTCTTTATGTTTCGGATAATTTGTATGATATTCTTTTTTCGTCTGTCCATCAGAACTTGTCCTTTTATTTAAAAGGGCAAAGAAAAATCCATATTTTATGTATATTCTCACTTCCCAACACGAAATTTTTTCAGCTTCCACTTTTTAGTAAAAATAGTGCTCAAATGTCCCTCAAGTTATCTGGAACGAATGGAGGAGTACATAGTATTACCAAGCCTCTTACATAAACAAAATTCATGCTACCAACTTTTGCAATTATCACCGTGCAGAGCGGTGTGTAATATATTATGATTCAAAACCTACGTTGCAGCACGTGTAGGGTATGGCATGTGAACACCCTTTTTTAGGTAAAATGTAAAAAAGGTAATCTATATTAGTTCATTACAATTTTAATACTTCAGATTATCTATATATAATTTTGATATTCTATATTAGACCTTAAAATAATTGAGGTACTTTGGACCAAAAATTGACCGGAATGATGATGAGGTTGTTGGAGCCACCAATTAACCGCCACAAGACACTAAAATTGCAAATTAAATGTTAAAACAATCAAAAATAAATGAAAAAAATTCTAAATAAATAATCAAAATTTAATTAAAAAAATTATTTCAAAATCTGAAGAAAAAATGAGTAAAAAATATTTTTTTCTCAAGTTTTTTATTAACAAAAATATTAATAAAAAACAAAAAAAATTCAAAACAGTTAAAAAAATCAAAAATTATGAGAATTTGTTTTTATTATTTTATTCTCGAATTTAGAATTACTTTATGTTTAACAAAATTTATTTTTTTCCTTTTTTTAATTAATTTTTAATGTCTAATGGCGATAAAACTTGAGGCTCACATCATCATTCTATCCAATTTTTGACTAAAAGTACATCAATTGTATAAATATCCAACATAGAGTAATAAAATTGTAATGTTACTAACATAGAGCACCTTTTTTTTTATATTTTACCTCAGATTTTCAAATGCCGCCCGGAATGACTCTTATAGATGTAACACACAGGTACGGAACGGATATGATGACACCGGTACGATATGTGTACGGGGATACAGATTTTCAAATGCAGACACTGCTTGGGTAGAGCATCTTGAAAGTTTCTTGATTAATAAGCAGAACAGAGTTGCAGATACAAACCCCAATAGGCAAGAATTGGTACAGTATAATAATACATTTAATGAAGCACATCCTATATCCGCACAGGCGGAATTTTTTTCCTTCCCCTAACTCAAGCCATAGTAACACAGCTGAACTCACCAAAATTTTGCATTGTGTAACAATCACTAACACGAATCACACTACAGCTTAAGGTAAACAAATTCCTCAACAGCCGGGATATCACCGATCCTCTTCAATGACTGCTTGCTTGGTTCCTCGTCGACTCCAATTGCCATTACAGCTTGGTTCCTTGGAGCTATCCTTCCAACACTCATGAAGCTAATATTCACGTTCTCTTCACCCAAGATACTGCCCACCTTTCCGATCATGCCAGGCTGATCAACTTGCCTGCAAAGAATAATACTTCCTTCCAAGCTGACATCCACTTCAAAAGACCCTACCTGGACAGATGAAATATTTATTAAAATGCGGAATTTATATAATGTTGAAATTTATAGACACAAGGTTGAAATTTATAGACATAAAGTATGTTATGTTATGTTTTAGAACTCTATAAATTTCAACATTACATAAAGTAATAAAACATAACATAACATACCTATGTCAAATGTGGGATTCCGTCTTTAACTCGGCCTTCCACTTTTATTTCGCCAGAATCAGAAATAGCACTGGCAAATTTAGATTCTACATTGGCAATTTGAACTTGGATTAGCTCGAGTGGGCTCTCGGGTGAACCGTCAAGGTTAGTCCGTTCTTCAGTTATGCGAAGGCCTCTTTGTTTAGCCGTGAAATCAGCATTCACCAAGTTAACAAAGACGCTTGAGATAGGCTCGATAAGGCCTTTGGTAATCATGGCACGTAGCAACCTTGTGTCAAGATCATCTGGAGCTCTAGCAGAAGCATAAGTAACTTTTACATTTTTAACACCACTCCCACCATTATTTATTTAGTTGTTTTAGATTTTTAAATTTTAATTTTACATTAATAGTGGAGGAGGAGGAAGAAGAGAGGCTTTGTGCAATTCCAATTTTTTTTATTTTCCATTCTTTTGTTTTTATTTAAAGATAGAATTGTCAATTTGTATGAAAATAACGTAAAATTTAAATTTTGTTATTCATTATAATAAAATAAAAAACATATTCTTTAATGTAAAGTGACCATTTATTAACGGATTAAGATGTAATTTTCTCTTTATTATTTTCTTATCCTCCTGTGTTTAGCATTCATGTTAGAATTGTATTTTGCCATTTTAGTGATTCTATTACAAGCTTTCTAATTTGAACTTTGTTATATTAGAGAAGTATTTGGGGTTTCCATATTTAGGAAAGTATATTTGGTCCACGTGTACTACTAACTTTACCATATTTTTTTGTGGCTTCAGCTTGAAGAAGCTCCAAAGACTCTTTGTTTTTGTTCCTCTCAGACAAATTCTTTTCTTCCACACAAAAACCAACCGCATAATCATCCTATTTCAAGAAACCTGCAAATTTCATGATTTTCCATTGAAAATCCATAGATTCTTTTGGAGGTTTGAAATAAAGATCCAGTTTTTATTTCCAGATAAGTTCCCGTTACTATTCATATGATCTTGTTACATCCTTGTAAGAATCATCATTGAGTGTTGGTGAACAAAGGTTTAATCTTTATCATCTTTTCGTCTATTGGGATTTAAGGGCATTCAATTATCTGTTTTTTGGGGTGTAATTTGTCATTTGTTGGAATAAGATTGAGGGTTTCTTCTATTCTTTGGGTTGGATGTAATCTAGCCTTGTTTGGGATTGGTTTTGTTTGCTAGTTTGTTTGTTGGCCTGCATATGAGCTTTATTTGATTGTGTGGTGTATATTCAGATCGATTATGGTTTTGTTGTTGGGCATTTGTTGTGGTATATATGTTGTTAATTAGTAGGTGTTGAAGATAATTGTGACTTTTTTAGAATCAAGTTGTGGTGGTGTAACCTTGAGGTTATTCATTATGGGGAAACATACTGGGAAATGGAAGAAAGTTTTGGATAAAACGGGTGGATCGAGTTTCATGCAGAGAGCCGCTGGCGAAAGTAGTAGCCCGAAGGCGTATGATCAAGATACCGTGATGTTCATTTCGATGTCGCAGTCACTTAAGGATGAAGGAAACCGTTTGTTTCAGCAGAGGGATTACGAAGGTGCCACGATGAATTATGAGAGGGCCATTAAGTTGCTTCATAGAAATCACATAGATGTATCCTATCTTAGGAGCAATATAGCCGCGTGCTACATGCAATTAGGCGTTAGTGAGTATCCTAGGGCGATTCACGAGTGTAACTTGCTTGAAGTCACGCCTAAGTATAGTAAGGCTCTAATGAAGAGAGGTAGGTGTTATGAGATGCTCAATAGGTTCAATTTAGCCCTTACAGATGTTGAAATGATATTAAGTATGGAACCGAATAATATCATGGCAACTGAGATTAGAGAAAGGGTGAAAAAAGTCATTGAATTGGGAGTCTCGGAAGAGAATTTGGTTCCGTTACCTGAGTATTTTCAGCCACCTTCACCTCAGATGAAAATGAGGAGAAGGAAAAGCACTGTGGTAGAGAATAAAGTTAAGATTGAGGATAATGAAAATGATAAGAAAAAGAAAGGACAAGTTGATCAAACAAACGCTGGTGGCGATGTAGATCAGTTTGAGGAAAAGAAGACTGAGGACAAATTGGTGGTGGAGGAAGAAAAAATTAGTACGGGAGCGGAGGAAGGGCCTAAAAGAAAGGTGAAGTTAGTTTATGGAGAAGACATAAGACGGGCCCAGATTCGCTTAACTGCAGTGTAACGAAAATGAGGGACATTATATTCGAGCGGTTTCCTAGCTCGAAAGCAGCTCTTGTAAAGTACAGGGACCAAGAAGGTGATTTGGTCACTATCACAACGACGGAAGAACTTAGGTGGGCTGAAGCATCCACTCAACATGGTTCCATGAAGCTGTATATAGTTGAAGCTAATCCACGTCAAGATCTCTTCAAGGTTGGTATGAAGCAAAATAATGGAAATGGACACGTGGCAAGAAGAAGGAAAAACAACGCAGTGAGTCGGCTTGCATCAGCGATTGGATAGTCCAGTTTGCAGAGTTCTTCAAGAATTATGTCGGGTTTGAGGTCGATGATTACCTTGACCTCCATGAGGGTGCAATGAAGCTCTATTCCGAAGCTATAGAGGAAACTGTCACCAGTGAAGAGGCTCAAGATCTTTTCAGCAGTGCTGCGGATAAGTTCCAAGAAATGGCGGCTTTGGCTTTGTTCAATTGGGGAAACGTTCACATGTCGAGAGCAAGAAAGAAAGTATATCTTCCAGAAGAGTCTTCTAAAGAATCCATACTCGAACGGGTTAAATCTGCGTACGATTGGGCTCAGGGTGAATACGTTAAAGCAGGAAAGAGATATGAAGAGGCTCTGAGAATTAACCTCAAGTTCTATGAAGCCGTTCTAGCTCTTGGGCAGCAACAATTTGAACAAGCGAAGCTCTCTTGGTATTATGCAGTTGCATGTCACGTGGATCTCGAAACTTGGCCTTCGGGTGATGTTATTTACCTTTATAATAGCGCAGAGGAAAATATGGAAAAAGGCATGCAATTTTGGGAGGAAGCGGAGGCGCAACGTTTAAGCGACCTAGCAAAAAAGAATAAGGCTGACAATCTGTTGCAGAAAATGAAGCTCAGTGACTTGTTTGCGGAATTATCCCCAGACGAAGTTTCGGAACAGTCGGCTAATATCCTGTCCCAGATATATGTATTGTGGGGTACTATATTGTATGAGAGATCAATAATGGAATTCAAATTAGGAATTCCTGTATGGCATGAGTGCCTGGAGGTTGCCGTTGAAAAATTTGAACTTGCAGGAGCTTCTCCAACCGATCTTGCTGTCATGATCAAGAACCATTGTTCCAACGACACGGCACCTGAAGGTGATGTATTTCATGATATCTAAATATTTGCCTTATGTGAATCAGAATGTTGATTAGAGATTCTTGCTTTCCACCTACCTTGCCTGAAAAGTTCTCATCTTTATGCTATGAGAAATTTCACGCACGGCCCCACTTCCAAATGGTCATTGCAATTTCACAGAGGCTTATACACAGAGGGTGTATGAGTGTAAATGTCGATATTGATTCCATGAAGTGTTAATGAACTCTTGTTATTCTTGCAGGGATAGGATTTAATATTGATGAGATAGTTCAGACATGGAATGAGATCTACGAAGCAAAAAAGACTGCAAAGTAACATTGCATCTTTCCGACTAGAACCGCTGCTGAGATGACGGGTTTCAAAACTGTATCACGCTATGGAACATGCATAAACAGTGGTGGTAAAAAAAAAATTCGGGAAACAAAGGAAACAGTTCATTTGCATCATCTTTAGCTTATTATGTTGGTAAGTGATTGAGAGATGTTATCTTTTGCCATCATCTCAGATGAAAGTATGTCTGCTATATTTTCTTAAGGACTATTAATCAACTACATTATGTGTCTATAAGAGTTATATATATATATTGTCTGTTAGTGAATTCTTCTAGCTAAATTATAATAACGAATTTAATTTGCAGGTTTATGTTGTAAAATTATAGGAGGTATGTTCGTGCTGGTGTGGAAGCTAGTTGCGATATTACGGAGTTCAGTTTTTCGGGTTTCCAGATTCCGGGAACAAGTTGGATTTTGGCAGAATTTCATTTTTGTTAGTTTTTACCCAACCCCATCATAGTGATTACTATATCATTTGAAAGGATTGTTTGTCATATTAATTTCTTTATGTCTTTTGGTGAGTGTTGACTCATTAATATCTGTAAGTTCTGAAATCAGTTTGTGGCAAACTCATCATCCAGATACAATGTTGTTGTGTAATCAGTTTTGTACATAAGTTTTGTTTGTAATTGACAGATAAGAACTATACTAAAACTTGTTAGTCTGTATCTTGTATAACCCGAATTCTCAAGGAGCAACATTCTATGTTATGTGACTAAAGAACATCATTATCTAAGAGAGACCATATATCTATGAAAGACAACATACTCAACACACATAACCAAACCAAACCAAACCAAACTAAATTCCCGTCCGTAGGCAGAGTATGGATACTCAACACACATATTACACATTTTATTTTCACAACCTCTTTAATAGACAATGGCGAAGACAATTGGATACGAATGCTGCAATATAGAAGCTCATTTATTTTGTAGAATGACCTATGAATATAATTTATGTAATATATTAGAATATATAATTTCATTCATTGGGTCATACCAAAAACGACATATTATTGTCATAAGAATTGTAAAATCTTATAACACCCGATTATTATGGAGTTAATAGCCAAACAATTACTGAATAGAGTTCTGTTAAAAAGAAAAAAAAAGTAATGAAAACAGTTATTGAGCTATCATTATCAATAGAATTATTTTATACATACATATGAAACAAACACAAATATAATTAAGTACAATAATAATGTGAGTTATGTTTTTTAACAGTACATAAAAAAAGAATTCCAATTATAGAGCTCAAATGATAGCCTGTTAAACTGAATGCACCTGAACCTAACCTAACCTAACCATAAGCTCAATAGGATAGCCGGTAAATAAAACACCTAAAATAGACCTATGGTTTCCAACTTCTTCTTCGGCAAAGCATGTTGACGATCTTTTTTCCGAGATAGAGAGATACCATGTGTGTGTGTGCACACGCGCGTGCGTGCATGTATGTATGTATGATCTAATTAAGTTGTCATCCTCTCCGACTAGCTTCTCCTTGTACACATCACGTCTAATTTCTTTATCGTCTAACTGTTTACTTTAGGTTTTCTCTTGTATGGATTCACCTTATTTTCTTTTGTTTCGGTTCTTTACTGGCAATAAATTGCGAACTTGACTCCAGTAAAAGTAATAACAGAACTAAGAAACGATAAGTCTGGAAATGTGATCCAATCCCCCAACCCTTTTTCATCATATGCTATTGTTGTTATGAGCATTTTCTTTATTTCCCCGTAGTTTGTTTTCTTTGTTTTTGATGTGATTGAATACCACTTGCAGTTCCTAATTGTTCGAGACTTATGTCCATATAAGTAGTAGAGTCGCACGACGAATTGTTAATATCGATACTCGTTTGGTTGCACCCAAAGCCGGTTTTCAAATTCAAATGTGTCTCAAAGAGATGTAACATCATCATTTCTGATCCTGTCTTTCTCAAGAGTTACAGTGCTAGAGAAAGAAATGTCCGGGGTGTGGATAGGGGTGCGGAGCGGAGGGTGTACTTGTAGAAGTAGAGTAAGTCCGGCACTGCCTTGGTCAGGTTGTTTGGTCCAGTATTAACAAAACTTAGTGTGGAGGAGTAAAGTGTACATAAGGTAGTGGTTCTAATAGTTGTGTTACCTTGGATGAGGTAATAGTATTTATAGTTCTATGGGCACTAGGACCAAATAGCTTGATAATGACATTTGATGGGCTTGGGCTTGGGCTTGGTCTAGTCTTTTTGCTTATTGGGCCTGTCATAGTAGTACTTATCTATACATCAACATAAACATACCCCCCCCCCTCCAACTTCTAATTGTAAGAGTAAAACAAAGGTTTCAGTCTAAAAAGTATCAAGAAGTAAGGTAAAGGAAAAACTTCTCTTGTACCAGAAGTTTATGGGTCGGGACCCTGTCAGTTGGTCCTCTCCTCCCTCCGAAAAGTTGCCGCAAGGCGCATGCATCTGCTTTCTTCATGTCCGCTTCTTTATTGCGAAAATGCCACTTTTTGTCATGTCTGCCGTCGTCTTGTGAAAAAAAAAAATTTCGTGAGGAAAAATATCATAAGGGGGAGGTTTTTATACCTCTCCGCCCCTTTGATGCAGAAACTTGCACTTGTAGAAAAAATCATAAGGCGGAATCTTGGACTTGTAGAAAAAATCATGAGGAGGAGGGTTTTATACCTCTCCACCCTTTGCTGCGGAATCTTTATGTGGTTACATATCAGTTCTTTTTATTTTCTTTTGTGGAAGATGATGGGACATGCATTGATTATTGATCCGCTAATGAGACAAGTGCAATGATTTATCATTCTTGTCTTGTCATCTGGTATTTGAATATTAGATAGTATCCATGTTAAGTAACAGAGTTAAGTGTTTAGGTAGTTTTAGGCTGTCTTCGAGTCGTGCCTCGGGGTCTTGAGGGTAGCATCATTTATGTCACATAACAGTAATTATGATTAAATAAAGTATGGTATTGATATGTGTGGAAGATTAGATGTCCATTACATTGGGAGTAGTGTTGATTATACTAACACTGAGTAGGGTTTACATGGTAATGGGCTTGGCCCTAAGTGGACTTGTAGGTTAGTCTTGGACTTTTCTTGATGATCGTTGGGGTATGTGTTGGGAAAGTCCAGAAGTATGGTCTTGGTATACCTAAATTCCTCAGTAACAAAATTCCCCCCAAGTTCGAGATCTTAGAATAAGTATCTTTGAACTTTGAATGTCGAGGGATGGGTCTCATTATGAGGCTACAACTGCGTGCCTTCTTTTGTCTCTGAGCAATTCTTTCGTGGACACACATAACCGAGGGTACTTTCCCCCCTGGAAGGTCGACAACAAACATGTCAAGAAAAACCCAGTGAGAAAAAACTTGGCTAAGGGAAAAAGAATGTGGGGCTTAGTTTGTCGTGAAGGCCGAGGCAACATGCCGAGTCTTGAAAGTCTTGAAAAATTGTGAAAATTCCAAATCTTTAAAGGCGACTATGCTGAGTCATAAAAGAACTTCATAACTCTCCTCTGTGTGAGGCGTGGGATGCCTAATTTTGAATCCCCTCCAACCAAGACATAAGTGCAATATAACATTCACTTATTCCCTTCGAGGCGTGTAAACACCGAGGGGTTTAATAAACAATTTCTTTCGAGAATTTGAATGGTTTCTGAATTTTTGGAGAAGGGGAGTCCGTGGTTGCTATTTTTTTTCGTTGGCGAAGCCGAAATGTCTCGTCTCTACGGAAACAGTCTCCTTACGGGTATGACTGCATACATCTTACCCTCCCCATACCCTTCATACGGACTGGAATTGGGTATGTTTGGTTTGGTTTGGTTTTAAGCCGAAATGTCCCAACTTTCCAGGGACTTGATTGTAGATAAATGGTTGACTTGCTTTTGACCGCTATATATAGCCATTCACTTTCACATCACTTTTACTACTTATAGTGAAATCACACCTCGGAGCCAATCATCTTTTATCCTTGGAGCGTCATCAAAAGCACTCCTCGGAGAACCCAATTTTATCTATTTGTGCTCATGTAAGTTTCCTTGTTTTCTACCTTTTATCTTCCATTTTAATTTTCTTCTTTCTTTTGCCCTTCATTTCCCACATATCGTGCATAATTATAGTGAAAAGGTAGAGGTCTATGACTATGAGGGGGATAATGGGGGAGACCTATGAGGATGACGACTTTAGTATTGATGACAGACAATATAGATGATGATGATGATATAGAACTTTCTTCTTTGAATAATCCTAGTACTAGTAGAGTTAACTATTCCGCCGCACTACATACCGTGCCTCCTGCTTCCACCTCTTCTCGTAAAAGGATTGTGGTGCGTAAGACTTATCCTTAATCCTCTTATGAGACCAGCACTGACAAGACTATGTCCGGAGTCTCTTGCTATGAGTCGTTGGTTCACTCTGAAAATATGATGTATGAGAGTGATTTTGACAACTCCGAGGGTGGTCTTGCTTTAAGTCCATCTGCTCGAATCTTTAGTTTTCTTGACTATACCTTCTCATATGATGACAACACAAATCCTTTTCTCTTTCATTTCTGATTCTAACGAGGAAGATTATCTAATTAAAGATGTAGAAAAACTTCATTCATCCGTGAAGACATAGTGAGGACAACACCTGAGATCCCTTTTTAAGGACCGCGCCTATGATTCTCGAGTTCGTGATACACTTCATCGTGCCCCCTTCTCTTCCTGTCGAAGCTAATTCTGATAACGTCCTTTGTGCCCTTCCCTCTGCCTTACATAATCTGATATATTAAAAACTTCTCGACTAGTGTCCTTTTCCTGATGACATGACGTATAAAAACTTCCTTCCATCTGTGAAGACATAGGTGAGGACATCATCCGAGATCCCTTTTTTAAGGACCTCACTTATGATTCCCGAGTTCGTGATGCATTTCGTCGTGCCTCCTCTCCTCTTCATGTCGAAGCCAATTCTGATAACGTCCTCTGTGCCCTTCCTTCCACCCTTACATAATCTTATATGTTAAAACTTCTCGATCAGTGTAATTTTCCTGACGACGTTAAAATAATCGTACCTGGTCCCGACGAACGCTTATATCTTCTTCCTCACCGATCCTTAGCTATTAGCCTGTGGGCCTTTTCCAATGGGTTAAGATTGCAACTTAGCCCTAAGATATGCTATGTGCTAAAATTTCTTGGTTTGAATCCTTCCCAACTTGCACCAAACTGTTTTGGTTTTATTGTTTGTTGGATTATCTTCATACGTCTCTGAACGTGCATAGGACTCGTTAGTCCTTCTTTTGGTTCTTTACCATTTATGCCATAACATTTCCGAATTCCAAGGTTTTTACTACTTCAACTGGCACAATGCTGACCACCATTTCATCACCTCGCTTGAGACTTCTAACGGACCACGGAAGGAGCAATATGATTTCTTCCAGATAGCATGCATCCAATTTTGAGGTAAACAACATTACCTATTTTGTGGAGGTGAGGCCCTTATCCGAGGGTAAAAGTAAATCCAAGAAGATTCCCTCTTGGTTTGATTCTTGATTCGATGCCCTCATAGTGAACTCGTTTCGCGCATCTATTGAGCCACCTTTGTTCTATCAATGTCCAAAATATTATAATTGAGGATGATTTTTTTTACTCATAATGAAGTGGCCTCGTGCATGTATTAAGCCCCCTATGTGCTATCGTGATTTATCCCATAAGATTCATGTTTTTGTCATGTGTTTTAGTTGTATCCGTTACCTTCCTTGCACATCTATTGAACTACTTGCAACTGATCCTTGCTCTTGATTGTGACCGTTCTGGTAGTGTTACTCATTCTTGTATTATGATTTTCCTCTTCCATGTGTGAGGCTTTGGACACAAAGAAAAAAAGAAGGGAAAAGAAAACGAAAACAAAAAACAACATCTGAATCTCAAAATGTATAATCGAATTATATTTTCAGTTCTCTATTCACTAGCTTCAAGAAACATTTGGCCATAATGTTCAAACATAATATATAAAATCAACCAAATCCTTTATCCAGCTAACTAAAGAAAAGTTCTATAATCATTCATACATGTTTTCCCAGTGTATCTCGACCTCTATTAGGTGAAAAACTACAAGGTCTTTGG
>JAYMSH010000286.1:0-12323 GCA_036897905.1 Aragoa cleefii | reverse complement strand
GAACACAAACGAACAAATTGTTCTCGAACAAAATGTCGAGTCGAATGAACAGTTCGTTCATAAACTAAATTTCAAATACAAGTGGGTAAAACGTTCGCGAACGTTCGTGAACTTTTTAAATTCATTAGGAATCGAACACGAATTTAGGTTGTTTATCAAACACGAACACGAACTTATGTTGTTTGTCAAATACGAACACAACCATACTTCCATATACGAACCGAACTATTCGTTAAATCTCATGTTCAATTCAATTCGTTTGCACCGCTTGTCAACGGCAAAGGAAGTTTTAATCCACATGGTGTAGGGGCATGTAGAGGGCCACGCCATGTTAGAGATGAGTATTTCTTAGTTTGTTAATTAGCGATTTTTCAAGTTTGATTTCTTTAACGAATAATTTGTATTTTTAATTTAGGGCCTCCTCCTCAATTGCGTTCCATTTCAGTGCAACTCTGTGGCCGATTTGTCGAGCACCCTTATTATTATGTAGTAGCATATAAGTGCAATTATGAACGCTACATTCATAACGTCAACTCGGAGGACTTCTCGTTCAATGTCCCCACATTCCAAGTACCGAAGAGTAGCCCCCCATCCCATTCACCCTCCCTAACTCGCCCCCTACCTCGGCCCCTCGTCAATGGATACAACCTCTGGTTTCCATTTAAAATAGTTGGATCTATTATGCAGTAGTAATAAATAAAAATAGAACATTGCTAAAAACACCAGAGACACACAAAAACCATGAAAACTTTACTCAAAAAACCATATAAACTAAAAACTTTACTAAAAAATGCGACAGACACAAACGCCAACCCACATACACACAACCGGAGCAACCGGTGACAATTTTCAACAAAAGAAAAGAAGAACGACAATAAAATACGTTGGGGTACCCGGGATCAAGACTGAGGTTATAGCCAATTTACCCGTACGAAACTCCTTGACTGGAGATTTCGACCTACCTATTTCGCAGCCGGAGTGTGCGGCAAATTGTTAAGTGGACACAAGGCCCAGTACGGTAGAGTAAACCCAAACATGCAGGTAGCATTCACAGTGAGCAGCAAGGGAGGATCGGCCAGGGCTCAACAGCAGCAGGTCATCAGACACAGTAGCAGCATAGGCTCACGAACCAATCCAAACCCGGGGCGAATTACTCCACACCGCCAGAGCATATTTCATTTCCCCAAAGTCGCGAGCTGACGAGGCTCACAGAGCGTGTCGTTATCCGGTTTCTGCAAGGCCGTAGTGGGATTAAATCATAACGGGATCGGCACGCAGCAGTATTGTCTGACGGTGTGCGGCGGCGGCGGACGACGTTGACAGCAACCTGCACAGAAGATAACTACGACGCAGCCGGAGTACGCAGAGCGTATGCAACAGTTGGCTGGAACAATTCCCCGTAACAAATTCCCAGCCGCAAACACGAAACAATAATAATCTGCCAAGAACAGGGACAGGGACAGGGACACAGACACAGCAAAATGTAAAAAAAGCAACCACACAGGGGCAGTAGCAGGGACTGAAATTGTCATGAAGGGGCTCTTCGTCGCACACGGGAAAAGAAAACTGAAACCCTGTTAGGAGAAACTTCCCGGCGAGACCTGTACAAGATATAAACGGGATAACGAGAGAGAGAGAGAGAGAGAGAGAGAGAGAGAGAGAGGGAAGGAGGGAGTCCTGATTTAGGGAGAGAGTGATCTTCGACGGCGGCGGCTGGCGGTGTAGCCGTGGAGAGAGTGGCAGGTAGCCGTTAGAGGGGGTAACGGGAGGTTTTCTGTGGTTGATTCTATTGTTCGTTGATTCTACTGTTCGTTGTTTATCATAGAACCCTAAAAATAGTTCTTGAACTTGCTTGTAAATTAATCAACGGCTCAGATTTAGTCATATTCATATTGATGGCTGAAATTTCATGTACAAAGTTATCAGATGTTAGATTAATAAACATATATCTGACTGTAAAAATTCCGAATTTGTATTAAAAGCATAAATTAAAAACATCTGAAGTTTAAAAACATACATTAAAAATATCTCAAGTCCCAGTTTGTTAGATTAATTGTCAACAGTTTAAGAATTTGACCACGAATTTACTCCTAAAATATATTAGAAAATGATTTAAGAGAATTATATTATGAAAATATAATCATAATATAGTTTTGTTAAATTATTTACTGATATATTTTAATAGTAATTCGTGATTAAAGTTGAAAATTGTTGTTCACTATAAATTAAAATGAACAATTTATTGTTGGACAAATGGATTAATTGTTAACATAAATTAAGAACATCTTAAGTTTAAGAATTACCTTCTTCCCTTTCTTGCGAAGTTTGCATATATCAATTGAATCAGAATAACAAAAATACAATGTTTAGTCAAATTAATTAATACATGTTCTTGTAAATTGTTATTTACCAGAGCTGATGTCAGTATCATTTTTCAGTAACTGCTCCAAATAGTTCAACTTTATGATCTCAGTATCAATACCTAGACACATAAACAAGTTTAAAATTATACTATAAAACAGTTTAAAATAAACATATACTTGTATATATAAAGGGGCGAAGCCAGTCCATGCCTATCCTGTGCTTGACACGGTCTGGCTTCATAAAAAAAATCTACTACTACTGTTTCTCTGTATCTCTCTCAACAAGAGCAGCAGCAGCAGCAGATTTCTTCCTCTGTATCTCTGTATCTCTCCAAACACTAATGGCTATTCGATCAAGTGTTTAGTCTTCAACCTTTTCATGAGGCGGATGATTCGACGTGTTGCGACAAATCTCTTTGGAACGCCACGCACAATAACAGTCCTCACCCACATGTCCAGCTCTTGGGCGCGTCCCGTTTGCCGTATTCGGCTCTTTACTTCAATATCGGCAGCTGGAACCGCGAGTCTCACTCCTCCATCTCCTCTGTGGCTTGACAGTGTTGACTGCTACAAAGTATATAGATAGGTATAGGGTAGGTTGGCTACGTGTAAATAAATTTGATGTTGAAGTGTGGTGGCTTGATTAGGAAAATTACACGAAATGTAAAATGAGTAAACATCAAAGATAATTGAAGTTTGCTTGCAGGGTAAGCTTTGGTGCTTTGTATTTATCTTTTCTCTAGACCATGAAAGTTTATAAATAATGCCTTTCTAACATGATACTAATAAGTTACAAAAAATTAAGATTTTTGTAGTACTGATCCTCTCATTAGTCATTAAATTTATATATTATAGTTCAGATTATAATGTTTTTAGTGACTAAATATTTATCTAACTAGATTGACAAAATTAAATTGGGGTGTTACAACAATCAACTCATATATTGTTATTTTCAACCAGTATTATTTTATATTTGTCTGTTCAACCGCTTAGAATACAACATTTCACTTATAAAAATTTTAAAAAAATTATTAACCATAAAAGTATAGTATGTTTTTGACCTCGATAAATGTAGATATTCATTATTTTATTATAATATATATCCGTTTTGCATTATAACATTTTTAAAAATTATATTGTATGATAGCATTTCTTTTTTTAGTATTAGTTAAAATTTATATAGATTAATCTAAAATTCTAACTTCGCTTCTGTATATACCGTTATAGACTTAGAATAACACAAGTTTTCTTCTTTCTTCCGAATAACTTAGTTAATATCAGTGTCATGATCTAAATAATTCAAGTCAATCTATCAAATTCAATGTGATCAATATTCAACTAGGGATGACAATTTAGCCAAGTCCGATGAGTACCCGTCCGACACGGCCCTATCAGGCCAGACTTTTACCCTACCTGACGAAACTACTAGGCGGGCCTGAGCCGATTTTCTAGCCTGTCGGGCCTGATTTTTGTGCCCAACGGGTACCCGTCCGACCGAACCCGAGGCACATATATATATATATATATAAACCGGCCAATACACAATACAAACCCTCATCCTCCTCTCCTCACTGCTGCCTTACACACAACACAAATGATGCCGCCTCACTGCTAACTTTCTCTCCTCCTAGTCCTCCCCCACGCCCCCGCCGCGCCGTCCCTTTTCATCACTCAGCAACACCGCCTGACCGTCGTCTGCGTCACGCACGTCGTCCCTCTTCATCAGTCTGCACTGTCTATCGCCGTCAATCAGTCCGCCGTCTCTCTCACTCAGTTCGCGTCAGAATCTCGTGCGCCAATTTCACTCAGTCTGCCGTCTGCACTGTCCGTCGCCGTCAATCAGTTTGCCGTCTGATATCACACTTCAGCTGATATGATTCTTTCTTCGATCTCTTCTTCTTTTCTGGACAAAAAAATAGCTTATGTTAACCCTAACATAACCCCTTTAACCCCTTACCCTAAACTCTAACCCTGACACCCTTTTTCTCTTTACTGTTGTTGTTGTTGCTCTTTGTTGTTGCTGTTGCTCTTTACTGTTGTTATTATTATTGATATTTTTTTTAGAGTCAGACCAGGTCGGATACCGCCCTACCTGATTGGGCTCAGGCCTGTACCGATTTTTTAAACCCGACTAAACTGTCAGATCAGACCTGAACCTGAATTTTGAGGGTCGATCCGGCCCGGCCGTTTGACATCCCTATATTCAACCTCATGATTATTTATAAAGGAAATATAAAAAATCAGGTTCTGACAAGTCCAATTACACGCTGACTGACGATATAGCTTTGACGTCTTCATACCTATCCTCTTTCTCTTGTTTCGACCTTCATCTGTACCACATGTACTTCACGTACATTATTACATCAACAACATAACACATCTGCCTACATTTCTCCATATATCCAATTTCATTATACATATACAAATAATATGTACATATACATAACTACATTTGTGTATGGATAATTTCTAGTATCAGATTCTTTTATACTAATCTAATATTTGATATAGTCGTACTTAAAGTCTCAGCCATTGATATTACTTGATTAAATCATAGCCATTAATTGGTGTATGAGTAAAAATTGCCAGCGAAATGTAAATTTACTTATTTACCCATTAGTTAGGATGTAGGACTTGTGCTAGAGTTTTAGTTAACAATTTCTTTCGTGTTGTAAAACCTTGGTTAGTTATTAAAATTAATGTCACTTACTTTAAAATGACTTTTAAACTACAACTAAAATGAATAGAAAAGTATTGCAATAATTTTTAAATGGAAAATTTGTTATTTTGGTACAATAAGTTTACTCACTACGTGTTTGATATTATAAGTATGATGATTCTTATTTTGACACCATATGTTTTCAATTTTCGCAATCTTGGTACCACGGCACCAGAAAATGCCACATGTCGCTGGCGAATTAAAAATTAGTACAAATTCGCCCCCAATTTGGTGAATTAGTAATTAAAAAATAAAATACAAATTTTGATGTAATTCGCTGAATTGGGGGGCGAATTTGATCTAATTTTCAATTCGGCGGCGACACGTGTCGTTTTCCGGCGAATTAGTACCAAAATTATCGAAATTGTAATTATATGATATCAATTTTGAAATTATCATACTTATGATACTACCCGCAAATAGGTAAACTTATGGTATCAAATTGGTAAATGATTTTTTTTTTTGTAAGTGAAAGTAAAATTAATAGACTAGAAATAAAGTTCACCAAAATGACTCTGGCTATCATAAGCAGGTGCCAAAAGATGAATATTGTATTGGATCTTGGAATGTATTGAAATATTAAAAAAAAGCTGTGGTTCTGTTTCTTTTTTCTTTTTCTTTTTCTTTTTTTTCTTCAAATCTTGTCGTGTGATGAATTTTACCAAAAGAGCAATATTATTAATTTACAAATAACATTATACTTGTGGTACTTAGTTAAAAATTATTTAATGGTCCAAATCTAATCACATGACTTTAGATGGTCATAATTTTAAGTACAAAAGAAACTAATGTTACGGGCTTGTACATGTGCAAATGATATGTAAATACACATTACTACACTTGTACATGTACAAATCACATGTATAGCCTATCTAAACTAGAACATCGATAAAACAGGCTTAACATTTCTCAATTCGGTTTTTAGAATTTGGGAATTTCTAGTATCAAATATAATTGTACTAACCTAATATCAGCTTTGGTTGTACAATAAATCATGGCCACATAAGATGATTAAATCTGAACCATACAAGAAAGTTCAAGAGAAAGTTGAGTACATTTTCTTAAATTTGAGTTGTACTTACTTAAAATAATCTAATGGCCCACATTTAATCATGTAAATTTAAATAGTCAGATTTTCATGTACAAGAAGAATGGATATTTGGTTAAGTACAACAACATCTGATAGTAGAATTGACCTTAGAATTTATATAAACAAACCATAATTATACAAAACAATACCTGCACTTGAATGAAAAAGATTATGCATAGTATTATTCGGTGTTTCCGAATTCTCTTCCTCACATTCCTCTTCGATTATGTTTACATCAACATTTTCTTCTTTCAGCCACACATTTTGACTCTCATATACAGTTACAAAATAATAAATTTGGTTTTATTTAGAAATTAAAGATGGCGGTGGGGGAACATAAAAATCGAGAGTTTTTTTTGTTTGATAAATTAAGAGTATGAAGCATTAACTTACTTTTCCTCGATTTTGACCTAGCTTTCAGTACTAACTGCACCGCATAATAAACAATTATATCATAAGCTAAACATATCTGGAAAATATATTTATCAGATATACCAAATCGCAAACTTACAATCATCATCTTTTCACGATCCTCTTCATTTGACTTCTCCTTCGAAGTTTTCCTTCATGTCGTATGGAAGAAATAGACCGCTCCATATTTTAGTTAGAACTTTGGAAAATCAGAGTAATTTTGAATACAATGAAACTAAAAATGAACAACTAAGGGGGAATCATTATATTGTGATAAAGAATTTGAATTTTGAAAACTAGCTTATATAAAGTAAGATGAAATTAGGTAATGAAATTGGGAGGGGGGGGGGCAGCTATCAATCGCCATAAATTGGGGGAATCGTTGTCAGTCTCACTACAATGATGGTGTTGTAAAAAGTAATAATATTACGACTACCCTATATAGGATCCAAATTTTTTTGGAACCCATTTTGTACTTGTTGGGTCAAAAGGAAAAAGTACCAAATGGAAATTAAAAGACCTTACATGAAATGAAAAATTTCCTACAAACCTAATGGTAATAAAGCTGATGCAAGAGGAAAAAAATTAGATTGTCAAAATCATGATCCGAAATTTTGAGATTTGGGACCGAATATGATCGGTTAATCCGAACACTTTGCTAAAATATAGTGCCTTATTTTTTTTTTCGGACAAGCCTAATAGACAATGTCAGTTTCTTAAAATAACAACTTTACAATCCCACGTTATTTAATACATACTCAACTTATTCTATTTTATATTTTATTGATTATATTTAATACTTCATCAGTTGTTTAGTCCTCCCGTACTTTAATAACAACTTCATTCATAAAGTTTACTAATATGAACTACCTCTATATAAGTTATAATATAAATTATTTGATAAGTATTAGAAATTAAATTTGGGTCATTCAACTTCGAACGAAATAATTGTGTTCATACGTCAAAGTACGATCACTTTAATGTATATTATCTATACTAATAATAAAAGAAAAGTCATTTTTGTCTCACAAATGGAAGTTATAATGCATTTATTATCAATATTTCCATTTTTGCCCTCTTATAGCACAAAACTCATCAAATAATTTAAGTAATTTTCGAAAATTATTGGATTAAAAATGTCAAACAGTGCCAAACTAAAAAAGTTTGGACTCTAGTTTGGACTCCAATGTATTAATCATCTTTGGATTGATCAGATACTTAAATGAATCACTGTGATCAGGATTTGTCTCACATTAAATTGCTTATACCCACTTTTCCACCCTTCTACAAACCTACCCCTGCAATTTTGGTCACTGAATCGTTCTTTCCCCAGCACACAACACATGTGAGGCCGCTTCTTTTACTTCCTCTTTCTTATTTCTTCCGTTCGCCATAATCAAATCGTTTTTACAGGATTGTCGTCTCTCTTTTGTGGACCGACACAACCCAACTCAAATGGGCTCTCATTCCTTATATCGTCTCTCTTCTTCCACTTTGTAAATTGGGATACCCTCGCAAACGTTGTCCCCGTTTCACACAGCTTTGGTCTCCAATCATTTTTCTGTCCGACTGTGGTAACGATTCCGGATGAGTAAACGGTATTGATGCTGTCTTCCTGAAAAACATTTTAGGAACATTTGCCTTCATCCAATCGTATGTCGATAAGCGATGGAGTTGATGAAGAGTGAAACTGGTAGAAGGAAGACTCAAAGTTTCACTCCGTGAACAGAGGTAATCATACTATGAATTATCCTGACGAAACGTTTGGAAATTATTATTTCCTTCTTCGTACTCAATTTGACCTACGCTTCGTTTATATTCATCTATCCGAGATCAAACTTTGCAGGATGAATAAGTATCTAGATTCGGCCCAGAAACTTGATAAATGGGGTTTTGTCTCTCTAAATCGCAATATTATAAGAGTTTGTTGTGGTGGTTTTTTTAGCATTTAATTATGTCAAGTATATGGGCCTCGATAAAAAATTTGGTAAAGGTACATATTGTGTTCGATGAAATGCTCAAAAGAAGAAACTTTCATATTACAGTCTGGAGCAATTTCTTCTGAGCTGCTAATTAGGGCGGGATAGGTGATGAGTTTGGCAAACTGTATAGCATTCCATTGAAAAAAGAGTTGGGCAGTAAGTTATATGGTAGTTGCAAGTGAAGTGAAGGCAGATCCTTGGTCTTGGAAACGCGATAAGTAGGTCAATTGCACAGGGTCGTATGGCAGACTGTTAGATGTCAAAAATGGATGAGGTAATGTGGGGTGATGTCATGAACAAATTCAGTTGAAGTTAAAAAATGGGGGTTTAGTTGAGTGACGAGCTATGTTATCTTCTGCGCCAGGGAAGAGAAAAATTGTTCTAAGTTCTTATTATAGAAGTGAGATACAGTTCTTCAATTCAGTTTAGTGTAGTATGACATCATCTTCTCTATATTCCTTAGTAGTGGTTTCAAGTGAGCATAACTCAGTTTGATAAAATTATTATGAGAATTATTGTTTAGTTGTTTAGAGACTACTTATGAACATTCATATATGTATATCCATCTCTTAACATTAATTTCCATTTCCTTCAGTACTTTCTCTCCAACAAGATGATGTGATGATTCAGGGTACAAAGTACGCATGCTCCACTTTCCTACATAATATTTGGTAAGTTACATGATAAAAGATAAGTCATTTTTTACGTTAAATATAGTTAAAATACATTAAATATATGTACTATATACTTGTGATGTGGCACGCGGAGACCCGCCTGCCATCGGTGCTTGTTAAATTAAATGAGAAGCACTCCTGAGAGACCGTCTTTCTTAAGCATTAGGAAAGACGAGGTTAATTTGTAATGAATGGAACCTTCCTTTCTATTTGCAAATTTCATATTCCATAAAAGAACGACAAATAACACAGACATATTGATCGATCTGTGTCTCTGCCATGAAAATAGTCGGATGAAAGCCGGACTCATCGTCCGTTGATTCCATGGAGGACGACTCCGTCCTCCATTAATGGAGGAGGAGGTTGTCCTCCCTATGCACCGGAATCAAATTCTGATAGAAATTAAATTCGATAAAAATCAGATGGGAGGTTTATGGTGCTGGAAATGGGGGAGAAGTAATGGTGGGCAGGTAGTGCATGGTCAGTGGTAGATGGTCGTAGTGGGTGATGTGGTTGTGGTAGTGCAGTAGATTAGGGATGGTGGTGGTGGAGGAAAGTTGAACGTGATGGGTGGCGTGATTTACAGAATGAAGACTAAAATTTGTGTTTAACGTAAACTATCAGTGTTTTATGTTTAAAAATCACTGTGTTATATTTAAATGTCAGCTGTTTGTAAATATCACTTTTTTTATTCTAAACATCACTTATTTAAATCTAAACATAACTTATTTAGATGTAAGCATCTAATGTTTATTCTAAAATATTAATGTTCAATTTGAAAAATATAACCATCAATTTTAAATTTAAAAATCACACTTTTGTGTTTAAAAATCACTTGTTTATGTATAAACGTCACTTGAGAATCAAACATCACTCATTTAAGTTTTACAATCACTATTTTATTTCTAATCATCAGTTGTTTATATTTAAATAGCAATGTCATAATTTCAAACATCATGATAATATATTGAGTGCCTACAATGTAAACATCATATATTTAATAATAAACACCATAAGTTAATGATTAAACATTAGTAATATTAAACGTAACATCGATATTCTATTTGAATTGAAAACATCATATATTAAGTCTAAACATCACAATGGTGGTGGTTTGGGTCTCGTCTTCAAAATTAAACTTCACGTATTTATAACCAACAATTACTGTTTTATATCTAACAATTAGTTGTTTTTCATGACAATACATTCAACGTTCGAAAAATGTAAACATAATATATTTAATGATAATCACCATGTATCTATGACCAATAATCATTGTTTTATATCTAAACATCAGTTGTTTTTTCATGACAATATATTCAATGTTTGAAAAATGTAAACATAATATATTTAATAATAACCATACCGTATTTATGGCCAATAATCAATGTTTTATATCTAAACATTAGTTTTTTCATTTAAATATACAATACATTCACTGTTTGAAAAGTGTAAACATCATATATTTGATGATAACCATCACGTATTTATGGTGAATAATTATTATTTTATATTTAAAAATTAGTTGTTCGAAAAATGTAAACATCATATATTTAATGATACACATCACGCATTTATGGTCAACAATCATTGTTTTATATCTAAACATTAGTTGTTTTCATCATATATCTAATTATAATCATTACGTATTTATGGTCAACAATCACTGTTTTAGGTATAACCATCATTTGTTTATGTTTAACAATCACTCCACTTTCTTCACCACCTACTACCACCATCACTACAATCACTACCAACATTTATATTTAACCATCACTATTTTATGTTTCAAATCCACTCTACCTCCTCCACCACCTACTACAATCATCACTACTAGAAACCACTACCAACAGATCACGACTAAACCAACTACCACCACCACCAATCAATCAAATACAAATTTATATAATGAAGTACATAATCTAGTTTCCACACCGCCATTGAAACCAGGTCCATGGGGGTCGTCCATGGACGGAGATGACCAGCTACTCGATTAAAATCGAGCAGCCCATAGCAGCAATGGTGAGCTTCGGAAGGATGATAGTGGCGGTGAGTTTGGTAGCGGTGGGTTTTTTCAATCGATGTTGTAATCGTATAAGTAGCTTTTAATTCTGAGACACGATACCATATGTTTGTAAATTGCAAAATGACCCCGCCTTTTCTAATGTTTAAGGAAGACTGTCTCCCCCAAGTTTTTTCCAAAATTAAATACCATAAGTTTTTGCCTAAAGTAAATACCATAATTTATGAACTTAATAATGTAAGCCCATAATATTTTGCAAATTAGGGTGAATTATGTATGGATCTCTTCGATGTTCCAATCTTACGGATAAGTGACATATATTTTGATTATTACATATTGCCCCATAATGTATAATATCTCTAACATATCAACTCCAAAGTGGGAGACCTTCTTCCTTTTCCCAACATTTATAGTCAATTTTGTTGTGTTATTCCTATTTCGCCCTTGTACATAATTAAATTCTAAATAAAACTTTGAAAACACCTTATTAACCCAATATTGGGGGTATATAACCCAATATTGGGGGTATATATTTTCGCAAACACCTTAAATTTCAAGAAACTTTTCAACAAAATACATTTGTGTTCAAGAAACTCACGACCGAGTTCTACCAGAAAACCAACAAATAATCCGCCTAGTTTCTTCCGTCTAATAAATTATCGTCCTTTTGGTAGCACAAGCACCAGTGGCATGCGGGTCTCCGCGTGCGATATCATAAGTATATAGTGCAGATATTTAATGTATTTTAACTATATTTAACTTAAAAAATAACTTCTCTTTTATCATGTAACTTACCAAATATCTTGTAGGAAAGGGGAGCATGTGTACTTTGTACCCTGAATCATCATATCATCTTGTTGGAGAGAAAGTACCGTAGGAAATGGAAATTAATGTTAAGAGATGGATATACATATATGAATGTTCATAAGTAGTCTCTAAACAACTAAACAATAATTCTCATAATGAGTTTATCAAACTGAGGTATGCTCACTTGAAACCACTACTAAGGAATATAGAGAAGATCCTATCATACTACATCAAACTGAATTGAAGAACTGTAT
>JAYMSH010000285.1:0-12330 GCA_036897905.1 Aragoa cleefii | reverse complement strand
CATGGACTTATCACTGAAATGTATGTAACTCACATAAGCTTGGTGTTTTGGATTGTTGATTTGTTAAGTTGTCGAGGAAGGTTATAAATATGGGAGAGTTACGGAGGCTAGCGTCCCAAGGGATACCGGATGGAGGTGGTATTCGTGCTACTGTATGGAAGGTATGATAAAGATTGAGTTATAAACTGACTGATGTGGAAGGTGTTTCCTTCTAGCGCATCATTCCAAGTTATAATTCATGTTCTCCGTGATGATATAGTGGACCAAGCCGCCGTGACGTCTAGATAGTCTCTTCACTCAATTGGATTATCTGAGATCTTATTAACTATTGAATAATCTCTGAGAACTATGGAGATTTATGTCATTAGCTAAGGCTGATTTTCATATCAATTCGATAATGCGGAGATGTTGATTGGCATTTTGATACTAGAATAAATATATACTAACTGACATAAAAGGGAACCAGAGAGAAGATGTGTGGTGTCTCATTTAATGGCTATTTAAAATTACTAGTATCTGGCGGTCTATTAACTTAAATCAGCTCTGATTGGATATTCCTGATTTCAGAAATGAGGCTCTGCTTCTGTTTAGCTATATTAGTTTCTCCTTTTTCATATATTTCGAAGCTTAGAAAATAGTGGAATTATTTGCAAGAAAAAGGCCTATAAGATCTGACAACATCGACCGGATTTACAAATAAAAAAAAAACTGTAATTGAAACCCTCGTTTTCTTTGTTGCAGGTAAAAAATAAATAATACACGTATGTTTAGAGGTGATGATTAGAGGGGAAAGGATGGATTTCATATGCTGATCATCATGGATACATTTTTTTGGGTGGACGTCTGTGACATTAATTAGAGATTGCTGAGACTATATAGGTCTTACGGCTTCTTGTCTCTCGGTTTTGAAAATTACATGTTGCAGAGACTATATAGGTCTTACACCTTGTCTTTTGGTCTTGAAAATTTAAATTCACCTTTTAAGATTTTTCATGTGGTCTCTTTGCAGCTATTATTGGGGTATCTGCCAATTGATCGCTCACTCTGGCCATCAGAGTTAGCCAAGAAAAGGTCTCAGTACAAGAATTTCAAAGAAGAACTATTAGTGAATCCGGTGAGTTCTTAAATATTGTTTTCCACTGTCCTTAAGTCGTCTAATAGTAAATGTTGCTCTTAGTAATGACATAGATACATCAGAAAAGAAAATGAAAATACAAAGTTTGGCAGGCATCTCTGATAGCTTGTTGTCAAGCGCAGCATATCTTGCCTGATTTCTTATAGGTAGACTGGTTACTTAACTTACTTTCTAATAGTGGATTTATTACCTATTAAGGCTGTCCTTGAAGTTAAATAAAAAGTCTGGCCATTGACTTCCAGGACACATTAGTTTCTGAAGAATACTTTTGCTCAAACCAAAAGTTTAAAGTCTAAACCATCCCCTAAACCCTACATGAGGTCCTTCGGCTGACCTGCTCGACGCCCGCTATAATCATATTCCATAATCTGTAGTTACAAATTTAAGCTGAAGCATGGTCGGAAATGATTGCTTTGAATTATTATGTCACCTCTAAAAATTACATGTTTGCTTTGTAAGTGTAATAATTTCAGCTAGACACATCTTCTATTATCAGCATTTTCTAAATGTTTCCATGGCTAGTCAGTCAGAGATCACGAGGAAACTGGAAAAATCAAGTCTTGAGAACCATGAACCAGATGGTGAAAATAGGGGTTTCCTCTCAAGATCGGGTATAACCCATGAAGTGCATCCCTTGAGTCAGGGCAAGAGTAGCGTATGGAATCAATTCTTCCAGGTACTTCTCTTTTCTTTTCTTTTCTTTTCTTTTCTTTTCTTCTCCCCCCTCTTATTAGAGAGCTCTCATAGAGAATATGTGAATTTCATGCCATCTCTCAAAGAAGCCTGATGTGATACCCATGATATATTTGCACAATTGTAATCTGTAATGAATATATAGATCCCAATCGCAAGGCTCACTGTAACCATCATCTGCTACTTGTCAGGACACTGAAATCATGGAACAGATTGACCGCGATGTCAAGCGCACTCATCCTGACTTCCACTTCTTCTCAGGGGATTCTGATTTTGCTAAAGCTAACCAAGTTGATTCCTTTTCGTCTCTACTTTCACCTTGTCAGCGATACCAAAATTGTATTTATCATATTTTAACTATATCTTGTTCTGCAGGAGGCTTTGAAAAATATCTTGATTATATTTGCAAAGTTGAATCCTGGAATAAGATATGTTCAAGGGATGAATGAACTCTTGGCACCGTTATTCTATGTGTTTTCAAATGATCCTACTGAGGAAAACACGGTAAGCTATAGTCTTTGGAATTTAGTACACCTTTCGTTTACTATGAAATAGAATGATTTTATATTTTCTACTTCAGACAAGATTGAAGTAGCTCGTGTTGTTTTTGGTTCTACATCATTATTTACGCTAATAGTTTTGTGCTATTAACTATCCTAGACCAATTTTGAATTCTCTGCAAACGTCTGTGTATCTGTTTCATACATTCTTCCTACTACTTTTCATTTTCTGAAGTCTGCAATGGCAAGTTGCATTAGAGGAGCTTATGGATAACCTATAGATGCTTCTAACAGGTTATTGTAGTTAAATAGAAGTTTCACAGGGAACATAAAAAAAATAGATGTGGAAGGGCTAACATTAATGTGATGAATTTTTTGTTACCTACTTATGTAATTTTTCGGTAAGGAAAAAAAAATGTAAACTTTTGATCCAGTATCCATGTGAAGTCAATGCAGACTGAACGGAATAAGAAAACGCAGATAAAGAGAGTTCTATCCTGGAGTTATTTCTGATCTCACATGTAGCTGCTTATATTACATTTTAATTGAAGCTGGATGAAAATGGGAAGAACACCTAGGATGCACATTAATGAAATTTCTTTCTGAGATGAGGAAAAAAAAGTTTCAAAAGGAATATTTAGTAATGTGATGCTTTTCTTTGTTTCAGTGGTACTGCACTGCCATAGATGTTATTATCATTTTATGCGTTCATCCTTTTTAATTATCTTTTAGTTAATATTCATTTTATAAGACTTGCAGGCCGTCACTGAAGCAGACACTTTCTTCTGTTTCGTGGAATTATTGGGTGGACTTCGGGATAATTTTGTTCAGCAACTTGACAACAGTGTCTTGGGGATCCGTGCCACCATTGCAAGATTATCGAGGCTTTTGAAGGAGCATGATGAAGAACTGTGGCGTCATCTTGAGATGACAACAAAGGTGAATATATATATCCTATTTTGTAGCAAAAGGCATTGTTTGTTCACTCTTGCAACACTCAAGAATGTGATTTGAGTACACTATTTTAGTGAGATGCGGGCTATCAAAGTCCTGATAGCAGGTTTTCTCGTATTTTTTTCAACTTTTTTTAGAGGCAACATGGTAACACAAGATTGCCATAACATCAAAAAGACCCGAGTTGTCAAATCTTTTGTTCAATTTACTGCCTGATGGGAGTTTTCTGGTCTATGCTATCCAAGAAATTGACATGGATACCATACAGTCCTCTTTATTATCATAATCTTGTGTATAATGAGGTTCTTCGATAATATTTTTATCCTGTTTTAGATTGCAACTCCTTTTCCTTTGTTTTCCATCGCCGCCTGTGCTTAAGCCCTGGGTACGCTTAATACTTGACAACTATATAGATCATCTCAGAACTATTGTTATACTCAATTAGTACAAGCTCAGAATTGTGATAATTATCTATGCTGTAGATAGGTCGATTTCTGTTGATGGATTTGAATCTTTATTAACTTCTACATCATAACTCTAGGTTTCACAATATGGGATGTTTGCTGATGTGGTTGTGTCCTGCGCAGGTCAATCCTCAGTTTTACGCATTCAGATGGATAACACTCCTTTTGACCCAAGAATTTAATTTTGCTGACAGTCTGTTCATCTGGGATACACTTCTCAGTGACCCTGATGGTCCTCAAGTAAGACCATTTCCATTTCCTTTTAGGTACAGTAGTATATGTTAATTAATTATTTATTTATATTATGACATGGTATTTAGTTAGAATAACTAATTTGAAGAAAGTAACACTTGTGATATTTCTTCAATACTAGTACTATCTAAATAGAAACTAGAACTGAAAGCTTCACCTCAATATCTGGCGACTCTGGTCCTTGTGGTTCATGAGCGTGCTGTTATGCCTGTAATTTTTTGTTTTAGTTGCAAGTCGTATGACCATGAAACTATTGGTGATAACAAGAGCATCTTAGAATATACACGTGCTTTCCTCGTGTCACTTATGCTCTATTAATGTGTCATTCACTAAGTGCACCTGTAGAAAAACGAGAATATTGGAATTCCTTGGAAAAACTACCCTCATTTTTGCCATTTCCGTTACTCTTTTGTGAGTTTTTAGTTCCCCTAATAATCTGAGTTGTCTTTTTTAAGTTGCACAACATGAAAATAAGTTGCACGACATAGAACCAGAGGTGTGATCATTGTAGGATTTTGATACAATTCATCTCTTAGTTGTGTAACTTGTAGTAGGCGTTTTGTTCTGTTCAAGAAAAAAAGGATTTCATCAAACGTTTATTCTCTTGGTCTTCATTGTGTTGCTTTGCTTTCTTCCATTTTTATCAACTTGTAGTTATGATACTCTTTGCCTGATACAATATGAACCATTTTTGTCTGAAAGTGTGAAACACCCCATTTCTTCCATTTTGTGTAAATTTTACTTCGTATCGAATGCCTGGTTCTGGACTATGTTTATTGGGTGAGCAATCTTCATTCATGTTGAGAGATTTGCTCAGATGCTTTTTGCGTTTTTTCTTTTGATAACTGACATTTTATTGCATAACTTCTTGAAGATGCAGAAAATAATGTCTACCAATGTAGGCTGGCTTGATATTAGGCTAGACGGTGTTAAAAGTTTTTGAATGTGGAACCATCTCTAGATCAGCCTCCCTTGGTTGTTTCCGTAATTTTTATGCTTGATCTTTTATTTGTCTGTTATCATACATGTAAAGGTTATGTATATTCATTTTCTCTGTCTCTTTCTGGCGGGCGGTGGCAATAAGCACTGTATGGCTGTTAACCCCATAAGTAAATTGATCACTTACAATTCATAAATTGCAGGAGACGCTGCTCCGAGTTTGTTGTGCAATGCTGATTATTGTCCGAAGGCGCTTACTTGCGGGTGACTTCACTTCTAATCTCAAGTTGCTCCAACATTATCCATCGACAAACATCAGCCACCTCCTCTACGTTGCAAAAAAATTGCGCTTCTTCTCAGCAGGCTAAGGTTTCCAAATTTCATTTTGAAGTTAGTCTATTCTTTTATTTTCTTGTTATTTTATTTTGACATTCTTTCTTTTCCCCGAAAATGCAGGCAGTGGTTAAATGTAATATGTCATTGATTGTAGCAATTTGATTAGGTTTTGAACCTGTGTCAACCGTACAGCAGAAAGAAGGGGTGAAAAGTTAGATGGTGTTAGAGGTATGCAATGTATCTGGGTCTCCTTGCGAGAAGAAATAGGTTTTTCTTGTTCTTTTCTTCTTTTTTATTTTATTTTTATTCTTTTTTATAGAACAGTGTCTGTTTGAAGGGCTAAGTTAATGTTGTTGCTGTGTTGTTTTGTACATTAGTATCACTTTTTGCTGCGTTTCCGATTATACTGAGTTACTGGATTCATATGATTTTCAGTTTTGATGACCATAACTTCGATCTTTGCTTGTGTGCCTTTGTTCCTCGAGTGATTCCCTATAGTGGGCTCAGTTTTCATTTGGCTTGTTTGCCAAAACCAACGAAACCAGAGGAGCAGAGCCCCTATCCTAAGTTGAACGTGTTGGTAGACCAAGACTCATTTTTTAGTTGAGAGTTGCGGTTTAAATTTTCCTACATAAGCTAGGTTCATTAGACTTTATGGGCGGAAATGTTCTCTCCATTTTCCATGGAACATTGTTGGGTTCAACAATTAAGTTAGACCATTGCAGACGACAAGATTGTTAGAAGTTGGGCAGTGCAGATGTGCTGGTTTCAGTTCTATATATAGTTTTCTGAAATTTCCTTCAATCTCGGATCAGATAAGGTCATAAGGTAAATGTAACACTACATATTAATCAAGGAACTTCAAGCTATCTCAAAACAACAAGCTTCTTTCAAGAACGGCTCGTCTGTGCAATAAACTTGCGTGTTGCAGCATCTGTGAGCGTGACTAAATGAGAAGTGTATCGGATTACCAAAATTTACACATACCTTCGGGGTATTTTCATTCCATGTCAATGAACAGGTCGGGTTGGCTTCTTCGAGCATAAAAAGCTATTAGCAGAACCGGGCAAGCACAGACAATGCTCAACAACACTTAAATTGTTGTTGAATAACTCATAAAAGTATAACATGTGTTCACTCAATTTCTAGCACACAAGATGACATGTACACCGTCCTTTGAGAAAAATGCATACCGCATGGTTAGAAATAGTACTTCCTGCAACATATATCACAGATTCCTTCGCCGGTAAAGTTAAAATCTCCGATCTAAATTGGTAACCTGAAGAAGGGGCGCCAAATTAGAATGGTTCTCATAAATGTTTGCTCATTTTATACAACAATTTCAAGTAAAGCGGGTTGCTAAGAAATTAACAAGAAATTACACAATCATGTACAACATGGCAAAGAGTATATAAATAAAATCATGGAATACCTGTATAGCCGGATCGGAGAAAATACCACTCAGTGCTCTAATTGGCACCATCGTGTTGAGTTCTTGGAATCTTTAATCAACCCTTGATGTAAATGCTACAGTACTAATCTACAACAGACGTAGCATTTAAAGCATTGGACTCCGAATCACCAATACCTCCAGTTGTCAACTGACTCTCCAAGATCTCCAAAACGTTATCGGGCGGGCATTTATCAGCAGGATTGACAGCCGATGTTTGACAAAAGCACTCTGGCCAAGAATTAGTGTAGAGTGACTCGGGTGAGACTCGTTTGTGAGGTCCACCGAAGTTTGTGTTTTGCATCACACGCCTGACAGACTCTTCAAAACCTGATGTTCGCCCCTTTTCCTTATCAATAAAGATGGGAGCTAGAGCTTTTCTATCAGGTTGGATGTTGGTACGAAAACCATAGTAGAGGCGGTGACCAAGAAGATTATTTGCAAAGTTGCTCGGTCCATCATATGTTGGCATGAAAATGTCAGAGAGGAGACAGACCATGTAATCCACAGCAGAGCCCGTCAGGCCGTGTGTGCTCTTTGCCAGCTCACCAGTGGGGTCTATTGTGTTGTGATTCTCAAGACGGGGGAATAAAGCGCGGAAAGGTTTCATGAATCGCTCGCCACCAAATAGTTCGCCAGCTGCAAGGTATATTCTGGTAGAGTTGTCGAAACCCATTGATCGTAAGAGAAGGCCAACCTACAGGTCAATGAAGCATCATGTTAACATATTGGTAACTTGCGATCTTGTATTATTAGCATAAGCGTGATCATCATAGCTTTTATTCTAGATAAGAATTAAGAGCGTTGGTTACAAAGGTAATCTCATATCAAAGGGTACTTTAGATAACATTTTTTATTAGACAAAGAGAAGGCCAATCTCAACAGAGAACCACATATCAATTTCACAATTGTAGCGAGCAAAGGCATCATTTCCATGTCAATACTTCAAAATAGGTACCAACGCTCAATAAAAAAGAGTCATCTCCAGGATACAGAATCAGTAACCAGCCACAATATATAACCCATGTGATAGCCACCTAGGACCTATTAGCTGTATTTTAACTCCAGCAATAAATGTTCCTTGGTGTTTCTTTAGTTGATTAATAAATTGCACTATCTAATATTTAAGTTTCCATAGTTGATGAGGATGGAAATGATCAGGCCAACCACAATTTATCTCACTATTGTTAGAGGCCACTCTGCCAGGGAAAGATGGCATGTCTTGTCAAGTCTCAAAAACGAAAGCAAAAAACAGACAAATCATAGCTGTTCAGGACAGAAAGGAAGCAGATCAAAACTGTGCACCAAAGGTTTTGCAGGCAGAGAGATATACACCAAGTTACTTTGTCTAAGAAAAGTGAACAGCCCCTACAGTAGCAACTGCCATTTTGTAGGACTACCGCATCCTTGGAAAGCAAAAGCTAATTATAAGGTTCGGTATGGAAACAAAATATGACTGTTTTTCTTCTTAAAACAAGGGTATGAATCATGACATCAAGATCAAGGTAGTCATATAGAATAACTAATACGAAGCAGTTACCAATCACTTCCATTAGACAAAAGCAACAGAGAAGGAAATGTCCTGAGAGTCAGAAATATGATACTAGTATATAAATTTCCCAACGAATGACTTCCGCAGTACAAGATCACCTTAACCTGCCATTGACGTAGAATTTGTATATATTAACTGCAGTGGCATTCAAAGAAAGCTTTTGTAATTCTTAAACAGTTTAAAGTGGGACTGTTAATATCCCTCTTATGGAAACGTATGAGATTTCTAATTGATGGGAAGAGATGGAAACTGTTGTACCAAGATTTCTGATCTGATTCCTATATGGTAAAAGATGGAAACTGTTGCACCAGATTTAACTTGACGACTTACCTCTTCTGGAGTCAAAGGGCATTTTCCAATAGCTCTTCTTTCACTGTAAACAAGTTTCTTAGGTGCAAAATTTTCATCGCGATATTTCTTTAAAAAACTTTGCTCCTCTGAAGTGAATATATCAAAGCACCTGGGAAAAAGAGAAAAAAATAACTTGAATCAGATACTGCAAAGTTTCTAACCCAACTGATCCTAATAATGATTATATCCTTGCTATCTGCTGCCTGTTGATTTCTTTCCTCATGCAGCAAGGGTGTTGGAATATACTATCCTACTTAACATAGACGTCAAATCTCTCTCATTCTGTTGACCCATTGTACTTGGGTTCTTCATTACAACTGGTTTTGTTGTCATACACTTGTGGGTTTTTGTTACCAACATGTACACTTTCATGCTGTCATCATGTCTGCAAACATAGCGTGAACTATAGCCTGCTTCGTGTCAACTCAACTGAGTATTACTTACTAGTAGTTGACATAACAGCTTCGCTGTCTTGCACTATAAGCTACAGGATTCTAGAGATATAACCGTGGCATACAAAAGAAAAGAAAAGAAAAAAAAAAGCTCCATCTTTCGAAGCAACTCAATGATGAAAAATTACGTAAGGGAAATAGAGACACCATTATTTCTTCTCATAGCCTCATCCTAAATTCTTCAATTGCTTCCTCACTTCTTCTTTCAATACAGGTTCTTCCTATCTTATTATTTTGTTTTGTTTTCTTATTTTACGGGGGTAGGGAAAAGGGGTGGGTAATCAGATCAAATGTGCAATAGATAGAGACTCACCCAGCAAATGCAAGCATGTCCATCTCAAACCGAAGATGTATAGTCATGAAGTGACCTTGTGAACGGAGCCTGTTGACTATTGTATTACTCAGCTCCATAATATGAGGCTTAAATCTCAACGCATGATAGTTAACCCTACATCTTAGACGCTGATACTCAGGGTTGTGAATCTCTTCAGCCAAGCGATGAGAGAAAGGGGTAAGATAAATGGCACCATGCTCCTTAATCTTCTCTAAAGCATCTTTTGTGTACCAACTGATGGGGGCATCTCTTGGAGGCCGTATCTGAGCACACAAGAAGTTTTGTGAGAATAGGGCGGAAAAATTATCTACTACAAGCATTGCGGTTGAAGATCTTTACCTGAAAAGCTTTTATCTTCTTGGTTTTACCATTTTTACGAACTTCTGGAATGCTTTCGACAATTTTTACATCATATCTCAATGACTTGATAAAATGCTTGACATCATACACACCGTGAAAACCACTGCAAGGAAAGGAAATACAGACAAATTAAACGTGTGCCTCAAAGTTGCCATGTAATTAAACAGAACAATGGAAGGATGAATGAGCTGATGCAGCCCACAGAAATTCTCTAGATTTCTCGAAGCTTCACTTTTAAATTTTCAGGTGAGTTGCTCAAGATCTATTAAAAGACTAGCTCTCGCAGTATCATAACAGATGCAGAGATTATTTTTTTTTACATTCATCTAGACAGTACAGGAAACATCTCGGTAACTTCTAAAATACTTCGCAAGGAACATCCTATTGATGTCCTCTTACAAGGAACATCCTACTGAAGTCATCTTACACCAAGCCACTTTATATAGCTGAAACATGCGAACAAATCATCAAGCTTATGACAATATCTAAGAGACAACTCCAGCAAACAACTGATAGTAGCCTAGTCTCAGTAAAGAATTTTATGAAATTTTACACGGGAATACGCATAGAAAAACTTCGCTTTTCACACATCCACACAACTTTTCTTTATTTTTTGGCAGTTCCTTGTTGTTTCCTTGAGGCCCAGGCCCTCTGGGGACTCATACCCCAGCTACCCTTACCTAGCTTCATCCATATCAAGGATAAGATGCCACTATGTGTATCCCGTCTCCATGAAGATGTAAAAAAAATCTACACATGCCAAATGAAGAGAAAAGTAGAAATAGTATTGGCATATACAAGGAGAAGGCATGACAAGATAGTGTCTGCTTTAACACCAGGAACCATTTTTTTACACTTCAATATTCCAACAAGGAGATTGAACTACATCATTAACTTCGGTCAGGTGTTCCAACTTTATTCAATGATTGCTGTAGAATTTAGTAGCTTTCAGCAAAAGAGTCTAACTTGTTCAAACTATGATATATTAATATTATCCATCATATACATGAAGTATTATTGTTGCAGCATACGGGAAATAATTACCTGTCATCATGCCAAAAGGAATTGGCATCCAGTTCTGGCAACACAAGTGTTGCATTCATAATCCGGGCAGCAAGAACCGCATTACAGATCTAGAACAACACAACACCTTCATGTCAGATTGATTTACCAAAATTGAGATAATTAACCGAACAAACTCAATTCTTGAACACATCTCAAGCTTGAGAAAGTAATCAAAAGTAACAGTTGAATGTGGCGGAACATCATTTCCGGATTTACTGGATCTGTACACATCTATTACTTTCTTAACACATATGAGAATATATCGAAGCCATACTCTCTAGATGCTGAATTATGCATGGACTTTCCTTCTTTGTTTAAGGTTTCATAAGTCAGAACCCATTACCACATAAGATATAAGAGGAAATACATATCACAGAAGTCAAATGGAACTGTTCTTTTTCAAGTAGAGAATCAGTATTAGTATCTATATGTTATGGAAATAAGAGGCAGAAAATATGAATATTTACAACTAAACTTTCATCTAATTTAGACTGCGTATCAGACAACCAGATTGTTGAGTTTGATATGCACATATACATTAAATGGTTTCATCAAGATTAGGAAGCCTTCTGTGAACTTTGGGGCGAAAAGGAAG
Organism: Aragoa cleefii; assembly: GCA_036897905.1. Lineage (NCBI taxonomy): Eukaryota > Viridiplantae > Streptophyta > Magnoliopsida > Lamiales > Plantaginaceae > Aragoa > Aragoa cleefii. The sequence continues at coordinate 898 of JAYMSH010000285.1, read as the reverse complement.
AAACAGCTAGTAAAAAATTCCTTGAGAATGCAGGGTTGCACATAACCAAGTTCCCCGGATTATGAATGCAACAATTGTGTCCCTTTGCAACACATGTGTTGACATTTTGCTTACTACTACTGGTTCAACACTTGTTTATTTGGAACCAAATATTTACTGTACATGCGGACGTTAGTCTTCAGCTTATGTCATTAGAAGCTCTTCACAATGTATCTTGGTAATTTTCAAACATTGTAAGGGAGTAGTTCCTCTTGTGCTCAGTAGCAAATACTGAACTACATTTTTACTGATAAAAGAAAAGAAACAAACTGTTGATAGTGGAGCAGTCGGCAGTATGCTCCATCTGCAAGTGATATTTCCTAGAAGGGTGAGGGAAGGCAAATATAACTGTTCTTGAGATATTAAATTTGGAAGATATAGGTGAATTCTCAATAACATGGAGCGCACACAAATCTATATAGATAATTTAGAAACAACGAAAATTCTCGAATATAAATCTGAACGTTTCTCATTCAAATATCTGAAGACCGAAGCTAACCAAATCACACTGGCCTAAGAAACGGATCTCCAATACTAACTCATTAACTTAAACGTAGTAGTATATTCTCAAAATTATGTCACATATTGCATTCTCAGGGAAGAAATTCCATTATCTGAGAAGTGTAATAACCAAAACAAATAAGAGTTTGTCACAGATGAAATTTCAAAACTACAGTGAATTCTATCTTTCGAACTCTATAAATGGCAGATCTCCTATAGGTATAGAATGTGAAAATTGACATGAAATCGTCATTAGAATGCCATAAAAATTCGTATTTGCATTGCATACCGCACTTCGTTGCTGGTTGAGGCCACCATTACAGCGCACTCGCATATAGCCATTTGTTTCAGCTGGAGG
>JAYMSH010000284.1:0-12343 GCA_036897905.1 Aragoa cleefii | reverse complement strand
CTTAAGAACGCGATCAAAGAAATCAACTATTTCATGCTCTGAATTTGACAGAGTTGGGACTATTAAAAGTAATCATGTTACTAAATTGTCCTCTTATATATTGAATTCCATATGTGATTGTCATTGATAGATTGCTTATGTGTATTCTACAGGTCCCGGCAGTGAACAAGTATATGCTCTCTGGAGACCTCGTGCACCCACGGGTTTTGCTGTACTTGGTGACTGTCTTACTCCAACGTCAGTAAATTTGTGCTTCATTTTCACTTCCTGCTCTCAATAATCGCGTAACCATTCCTAATAATTTGAGTTCTATTTTGACAGTGACAAGCCACCGACCAAAAGTGTCACTGCTGTTAACTCTAGCCTGATAAGAGTCAAGCATCCAAAGTCTTTCACTCTTGTGTGGCCCGCTTCCTCTCCAGATGACATCATATGTGCTGAAGAAGTAAGTGGTACTGTATTGGCTACTGACAGAGGTGGTTCCGAGGGAAATACAGTCTGCTCGATTTGGTTTCCTGAAGCGCCCAAAGGTTATGTGGCGCTAGGCTGTGTGGCTTCTTCAGGAAGGGCAGAACCTCCAGTTTCTTCAGTCTTCTGCATATCAGCATCTTTGGTTTCTTCTTGTGGCCTGAGAGATTGTATCAGTTTTCAATTGGGCTCTCGGTATGGGATACGTATTTTTAGTAACTATATCATTTCTTTGTTTTAACCAATTTTGTGATACATGTTTTATATTATGTGTAAGTTGCATAATTTCTGAGCCATCGCATGCTTTTCGACATTCTATTGTCTAAAATGACCATGACTTTACGAGCAGTTCAATTAAGTCAATTAATCAACTGATCTTTTGACATTTGACATACAGATTCCCTAACTTGGCATTCTGGAGGGTGGACAATGCTTTCGGAACTTTTCTCCCTACTAATCCTGCCACTTTGCACTTGACCAAGAGAGCATATGAACTGAGGGATCTATATTTTGGGTTTTGGGAAGTATCTCCTGAAAATTTGAGCCCGGAGAAGCAAGCATCAGTTTCTGTTGGTGATGATACCATTCAATCAGAAAGGTCGTCCGCATAAACTCCAGGAGGAGGTTCGAAGCAGTTGCTACCTTCCGATTAGTTTGGTGGAATCAAGGTTCCGGATCAAGAAAAAAAATATCTATATGGCGTCCTGTGCTCCCTGAAGGCATGATTTATTTTGGTGATTTTGCTATCCAAGGGTAAGAGATCTCTCTCCGTAATCCTTATAATTCACTGCTTGTTCTTTTTTACTCAGATAAGTAATGCTCATATGTGCAACTCTATTATCAGGTATGAACCTCCAAACACCTGCACTGTTCTTCGATCAGAGGACTGTGATTTGTATAAATCCCCTACAGATTTTCAACTTATAGGACATATAAACAAGAAAGGAAGACTTGATGGTATTTCTTTCTGGATGCCTCAGGCTCCCCCAGGCTTTGTTTCCTTAGGATGTGTGGCTTATAAGGGCACACCAAAGCATTCTGATTTCAGCTCCTTGAGATGCATCCGCACTGATATGGTCTCGCCAGATCAATTTTTGGATGAAAGTATATGGGACACATCTGAGTTCAGGTTTACGAGAGATCCAGTCAGTATATGGACAGCTGGCAATGAACTAGGATCATTTATTGTCCGTAATGGTTTGAAGAAACCTCCAAAAAGATTTTCTTTGAAACTTGTTGACTCGGATATATCAGGTGGTTCAGATGATACGGTGATTGAAGCTGAAATAAGAACATTCTCTGCTGCACTGTTCGATGACTATGGTGGCTTGGTAACCCTTCTTATTCTGTTATATAACTGTTTTGAAAAGCTGATCTTTTTTTCTGTGTTTAAGTGAGTTATTTCGGGTAATACAACCTCTTCTAGAATGCTTAGAGCATTTGTCGGTCTAGTCATACCACCCAAAGGATGCTACTGCACAAATTCACCTTCTCAGTACATATGGGTACCTAAATTTGTGAACTGTTGATAGTGAAATTAGAATTTCGTTGATATGTGTATCTCGTATCTCTGAAGCAGGTGAATTCTTCAAGTATTCTCTTACAAGATTGAATCTATTACTGGTCAGAGCAGGCTGGAGAAAAAAGAAGTTTTATTTGGAACAGTGTGATAATTTGACTGTGTTCATATGATTTTTGACTGTGTTCATACCTTTTTTTCCCCCTCAATCCAAATATTCCAACCATCTTGCTACAAGTTGAGACACGATTTGGTTTTCAACAAAAGGCTGCATAGACATCCAAAAGACTAAAACACGATGCATTATTATATCTGTTTTGCATTAGCTTAATGCAATTTCTGGTGGACATCAGTCGGCCAGAAAATAATTGACATGCATGCTATTGCCTGGTCATTGATGTCACATGACCGGGCAGGGGGTACTAACTTTGTGATTTCCTAAAGGTCTTGTGTACTAGTAACATACTCATATATGTTTATGGTGTGAGACTATTTTCTGGTTGTGGGCACATGATTCCATAATTCTATACGTGTTCATATTTTATGTGCTCATCATACCAGGCTATTTTGTATATACCTGCTTGTATGTCTTTGTTTTTTTGTTCTTGTCTAAACATGCATATACATAAAAAGCACTTTGTGAAAGTATCTTTTCGACTTGGTAAATTCCTTTCTGATTATTGGTTTGGCCTCCTGTAGATGGTTCCGTTGTGTAACATATCTTTGAGCGGTGTGGTGTTCAGTTTGCATGGAAGACTTGATTCCTTGAATTCCAATGTGACGTTCTCTTTAGCTGCAAGGTCGTATAATGATAAATTTGAGTCGTGGGAGCCTGTAATTGAACCAGTTGATGGATCATTAAGGTGTAATTTTCTGAAGTGAATCTTTCTGAAACCTTTTTGACATTATGTAACTGAATATATCTGTTTCTTTGCTGTGTTTTTAACCATTGATTTTTGTACAAAGGTACCAGCATAATCCAGATGCCCCGGGCATGGCCTCTCAGTTACGACTTACCTCTACTCGAGATCTGACTTTGAATGTAACCGTCTCTAATGCCAATATGATTTTACAAGCATATGCCAGTTGGAATAATCTTATCCATGCCCCAGAATCATCTGGAGCGAACTCCCTTTTGCAGGTTCGGAACCTCAGAAACTTTCTGACATGTCTCTTTGATGGTGTTGCTATTTCAATAATCTATATCATATGGTAAACTAGTAACTGTGTCATATGAACACGCATGCACACACTTGCCGAGCGCATACACGCAATGTATGAACTTGTTATTTTAACCAAGGAAATATCTCCTACATTCATCAATAGGAAGCAAATTCTCCAACGGGTGATGGTGGATCTATGATTGCTGTTCATCAGAAAACAAACCACTACATTGTTCCCCAGAACGAGCTCGGTCTGGACATTTTTGTTAGAACCTCTGAAGTTAAGGGACTTCCTGGCATCATAAAGATGCCAGCAGGTGATAGCAAGACCCTAAAAGTTCCGGTTCCAAATACCATGCTGAATTCTCATTTGAAAGAAAGTCTTCTTCAGAAACAAAGAATGATGGTAACTATTATCGTAGCTGAAGCTGAGGTATGTTTCTTCTGAATTTCTTGCTCTCATTTCCAATATTTAATACCCCCCTTCATCAATGGAAATCCAACTTCTGTTAAAGGCCTTTTCTATCTTTCCAGTTGATGGGCCGTCTATAGTATTAGTTACCTGAATTCCCGTAATTTAGATGAGTCATACGTTGCAGTGGACCATTTAATAAAAGTGTCTCGTCAAATCATCGGGGAAGTATTTTGGTCTGGGGATGAGGTTAAGAGATGGATTTTAAAACTATATCCCTTTTTTAGTGGCTCATATGAATTGGATTCCTGCAGGATATAAAAATTGAATTTGCATTTAGGCCGAGTGTGTTTCAATAGATGGATTTTAGTACTATGCATCTTATAACAATTAGGTCTCTTTTGGCAACTTTTGGCATAAAGCTGGTGCATTCTTTATACCTTCGTAATTGATGTTCTAAAGAAGGTTATATTTTTTGTTGCATCATGAATGGCCAGCTCAAAAAGGTTGCAAGCTTGTCCTCCCATCAATACTGTGTTGCCGTCTGTCTTTTCAAGGATCTGAGTGACCCCAATCAATCATACCTGAATAAACAAAGTGCACGAACTTGTGGCTCTGGTTCAGATGGATCTGGACACTCGGATGATGAATTTGTGAAGTGGAATGAAGTATTCTTCTTCAAAATTGATTCATTGGTTCGTATACCTAGCCTTCACATAGTATCATGATGCATGTATAGTAGAGTTCTTGCAAATATAAAGCTAAGCTTTTTTGATAAAATTGAACTAATACATGTCTGTATTGTAATTGTGCATATAACTATTTCTCAGAAATGATAATTGGCTTAGACGTGTCACGTGTTTCCTCTTCATTGATAATTGATTTTAACCTCGACTTCTAATTCACGTGCTTAGCTTTAAGCTGCAAATATTTCATTGCTGACTTGTGGAATTCAAGTTTAAGGTGAAACCAAAACCACTGTTGCAGGGAAACCAAACAATATCCAGTAATATCTCACCACGTCGTAAACAAAACCTGGATTTGGTGCAAACTCTGATATTATTAGGTCATCTTGCACATGATACTTGTACCTATTTAATGTATGTGATTTGGAAATAGAAGCCGTCTATCATTGAATATCAGGCATTGTCATTTACATTGATAATGTGGTTGAGCTGTAGTTTGTGTTAGCAATATTAATGATGTTTGGCTCCTCTACCAAATGATACTTCTACCTATTTAATGTCTGTGATTTGGAAATGGTAGCTGTATATCATTGGAATCAGGGACTGCTACTTACATTGGCAACATGGCTGAACTGTAGTTTCTCTTAGCAATATCAGTGATGTTGCTTAGCATCCTTCATAAATTGCTGGGCAGACTGTAAAACATACCCAAATTATTTTTTACTGCATTGCTTAACATTTGGTGTGCACTCTTCTTTTCGACCTATTTTGTTTCAACTTGGCTCATTTTGATAAAACTGAGGAAAGAGTCTCCATCAAAGCAAATTTTATGATCTGCTTCGTAATTTGTAGTTTTCTCGAAAAGTCTGATACTTGACTCTTGAAAGAAATAATCAGCTATTGTATCTAAATTGAAGTCCACTAGATGGTATGGTGGCACTCAAGCAATCGAATGCTCTTCAGTTTCCTATGCTTAAGTTGGAAAGCAGAACAATTTGTTGGATTCTCAACCATGAATTTGTTTTTACTGGTAATGAGAATTTATTATTATTTTTCCCCCTCCTTTCTGAAAGATTATTCAGAAATATTATTAATAAAATATAATGTATAGCCAAGCTGTGTATAATCATGAGAAGGATACAAGGAAAGACAACAAATGGGAAATGCTAGAAACAGGATCCCCTGCTACAAGTTTGAACCAACTTAATAGAGTACTTCAAAAATCATCCTTAAATATTTGAATCAGGGCCCCCTCCTTCCATAAGCACCATATGATGCATCCGGGAATAATATTCAAAAGGGACTTGCTATTTTTATCCCTCAATTTCCTTCTCCAAGTCCAACGAACATTTTTAACCTTACTAGGCCTTACCCAATCAAAATCTATTTGAACAAAACTGTATTGCATAATATGCTAGCAATTGTACAATGCAGAAATAGGTGATCAATAATTGACTCTGCCGCTTAAGAAAAAAATGTATACAAAAGTCATATACCCTGTCGAAAAGGAAGGTAAAACATAAGTAACTATAGAATGATAAATGACTGGATATCGTCTAGTGATTTGTATGAACTTGTTTCGTAATGGATGATGTTACGAGGGCGAGCTCCAAAATGCTTCGGGTTTGTTAATGTTCTCAGTTTTTCATTAGCTGTTTACCGAAACAACTAGATAACTATGTCTTGCTTCCTGTGGCCAAAGATGCTTGCTTCTTGTTGTATTTAGCTCTACTATATAGTACAACATTTCGCCGCATATATTTTGATAATAGTCTATCTTGTAGATATTGTGCAGAATCATTTCATTATCATATCGTTTGTTTAGATATAGACTTATGACACCTTCTGCTTCCATCTTACTGTTTCTCTTTCCCTCCTGGTGCAGGACTCCTATACGGTTGAATTTACTGTAACCGAGATTGGGAAAGGGGATTTCTCGTGTATGTGGAAAAAATAGTTTGCAACTGAAAGACCTTTGAGGATCATTTTTTTTGCCTTCAATTGCAGGTGAATCTGTTGGCTACTATTCCTCCTCTCTGCAACAGCTGATTGGAGCTCGAGACACAGCTGCTTCGTATAACTATCTAAATGATCTTAAGTGGTTGGAGTTATCTGGAGAATCTGATGTAAAGCTCTCTGTCCATATACTTTTTCAACTACATATGTGCCCATGTCTCTTAGAGCATAGGTTGATACTTGTTAACTGCTAATCTGCATGGTAACTACTAAACTCGTAAAGCCTTCAACATACTTTTCATTTGTGCAGCTGGATGTCAGTTGTAGTACATTTGGTAGAATCAGATGTGCTGTGCTCTTGCAACTTAGATCTGAGAAGTTGGAGAAATCACTCTATGGATACTCAGAATCCAGTTCTATTCAGATAAGTCCTACCCGGGAGGGACCATGGACCATGGTGAAGCTAAACTACGGTGCACCAGCTGCTTGTTGGCGATTAGGCAGTGATGTTGTTGCAAGTGAAGTGAGTGTTACTGGCGGAAACAGATATGTCAAAATTAGGTCATTAGTGTCAGTCCGGAACAACACCGATTTTTCTCTAGATTTATGCCTCAGGTTAAAAGCTTCAAGCAGTAATACAGAGCCTATAGCTACCAACACAGCTGGTGGATGGGTTTATGCTCCAAATTTTGAAAGTTTAAAGTGGCCAGAATCTTATAATTCCTTAAATCATGTCATCTATGCTAGGCAAAGAAGGTGGATTAGGAGAAGGAAACAAGTGGCTGTGTATCCTACATCTCAGATAATGGTTGGACCCTTAAGACCTGGTGAATCTATGTCTCTTCCTTTGCCTTGTCTAGCGCAGTCTGCTCCATTTATCTTGCAAATAAGATCTTCAAACGCAGACAATGTGAATGAATATTCATGGAGTGCCGTAATGGAGATGTCTGGTAAATCGCAGGATTTAGAGAGGCCCGAAGAAACTGCAGAAGTTTTTATTTCGAATCTGGCAGTCTGATAAACTTTTGTACTGTTCCCCAATAAGTGGAAGCTTATCAAGTAGTTTTCATAACATGTGGTTTTGTTTGAACACACAAGCAACTGAAATTGCGAAGGACATTCACCTGAATCCAATTCATAATTGGACAATTGTGGTGAAACCTCCTATTTCAGTTGCCTACTATCTCCCTCTTCTGGCTGAAATCTCTCTCCTTCAGATGCAAACCAGTGGCCATTTCAAATCCTGCTTTAGAGGCGTGATTGGTACTGGGGAAACTGTCAAGATCTACGAGGCTGACCTTAGGAATCCTCTCTACCTCTCATTACTCCCACAAAGAGGATGGCTACCGTTACAGGTCAGTTTATGAGATTCTTTCTGTTTATTTCTAGAACTAGCTTGAATACTTTCCTCAGTATGACTAGTTAGTTGTTCATACCTTTGACATTTCTGTTATAGGAGGCTGTGCTCTTATCCCATCCTATGGATCTACCGTCAAAGACAATAAACTTCAGAAGTTCTGATTCTGGAAGGTTTGAATTATTACTATTGATATACTTCATATCCCATTTGTGTGGATAATATGTCAATATGTTTTTGCACGCATTAAAAGCCTCATGCTTGCGGCTGCAGGGTTGTTCAAGTTATTCTTGAGCAGAGCCATACCAATGATAGGCCTCTGCAACCAAAGAACTTTAAAATCTATGCGCCATATTGGTTTGGAATTGCCAGATGCCCGTCACTTAGTTTCAGGCTTGTCAATGTTGGCGTTAGAAGAGTGAAGATTCCGCTGTTTCAGACTAAAAGAGCTAAAGAAGTCATCTTCGAGGAGATAACGGAGGAAGAGTTACGTGAAGGTTATACAATTGCACCAGCATTGAATTTCAAATCATTAGGGATTTCAGCATGTATTAGCCAATCTGGAGGAGAGCAATTTGGACCTGTCAAAGATCTGTCTCCCCTTGGGGACATGATAAATCACAAGTTTTTTATGCTAGTTGATGTGCTAGTAGTTTCTGCTTGCTTACATGTCTGATTTGCAGGATGGTTCTTTGGACCTTTTTACTTATGATACCGACGGAAATTGTATGCATCTTTTTGTATCTTCCAAACCTTGCTCGTACCAATCTGTTCCAACGAAGGTAATCATAGCCTCAGACTGTCAGACAACATATTTTAGTGTTGGTTAACTTATCCTGGCTCCATTTCCAGGTAATCTCTGTCCGACCATTCATGACATTTACCAACAGAGTTGGTCAAAATATGCTTGTAAAGTTCAGCAGTGAAGATGAGCTTAAGGCTTTACGGGCATCTGATGCAAGGGTGTCCTTTGCATATCATAAAGTTGATGGACCTGCTAAAATTCAGGTTCGGTTTGCGGTGTTTCACTTTTAGAATGGCATTCTTGCTTTCAGTCGCTTCACAAAAGATGAAGTTTATTGGTGGTTGCCGGTGTATGTTGGAAGTAGGAGATGTTTAACTTTTAGTTATTTTTTCTCTCGTTTTGACATCTTGATTGAAGATGTTGTGACTATACCCATTGCCTTACGTGAAACTGTGAGCTAAAATCTGAAGAAATCCACTATGTCGACTGTTGATATTTACTACTGTAAATTAAAGATATGATAGGATCGCACAATGAGTAGTGTCCACATGATCGTCTTTTGCATTCAACTGCATTGTTCTAAGTTTTTTTTGTTCCAGTGGTGTGGATGTCAGCGGCAGTGATTGATTGAACCAAGGCAGTAAGAACAGGACGTTTTTTTGAGCTATATTTAGTCTGGAGTGAGAGGGTAATTACTATTGAGAAACATAGTGTAATTTATGAGTAGACAATGAAAAAATAAAATAAAAACTGACGTCAGGCAGATTTGTCATAAATATCTACTTTTCTTGGTAAATATGTTATCACTCAACGTTCGCTGTCCTTTATGTTTTGAAGTGTTTACCTTAGTTGAGCTCGGCTGTTGTTTAGGTACAACTGGAAGATACAGATTGGTCATTTCCTATTGAAATAGTAAAGGAGGACACCCTCATTCTGACTTTAAAGAACCATGATGGTACACGAAGATTCTTACGAACAGAAATTCGAGGTTATGAAGAGGGATCTCGATTTATCGTTGTATTCCGCCTTGGATCGCAAAATGGTCCTATTAGGTAACTCTTCATTCCTCTGCCAGATGAACTACATCCACTGTATCTTTTTCTTATTAGTGTTAAATGAGCATCTACCACTGAGGAACGGTTAATGTTGTGAACAATTTATGCTGTTTCTTGGTAATAATCCCTTGGTACATATTCAGTTTTGCTTTTGATGTCACACATGATCTATCCAAGTATATTACTCACACCAACATATCCTTCATAACTACAAATAAAAATAAAAATAACAATGAAAGCACAATGCAGCTGTTGCTGCTTTCCCAGATCCCTCACTAGCCAAACCTCCACTACATTGGTGCCAACCTTCTTACCTGGGCCATCTTGCCCACTGTGGATTAACAGAAGTGTACAGATAAAAAGGCGCTGTTGCTGCTAACAATAACCCATATTTAGATCTGATCTTTCACCAATATTCTGGCATAATTAGAGATGTAAAAACCTTAGTATATGTTAGTATTGCTTTGCAAACTATAAAGGCCCTATACATTGTCAGTCAGATGTTTTATTTAAGTCATCTAGTATCGCTGCCCTGCATGCCATATGTTTCTGTCAGCCTCAAGCAGCCAATTATTCTTTAGATGATCTTCTGGACTAGAGGACAAGCTAATTATATCTCCACGCCCAAGTAAACCCATATCACTATAGTTAGTATTTATTGTCATCTATAATAGACTTGTTACCGATATTCTACACTACTACTTATGAGGGTCTGACCAGATTGTTAAATGTGTCTATGAGGTGGTTTGATGCCCCATGCCCACCCCACCCCTCCGACACTCACATTAGTATCATGTGAACGGTAGCACCAATGACTGGGAATCCATTCTGGCATTACAAAGATAGATACAACAGTTTATCCTTTCCTGATACTAATGTTCATGTTCTAATTGTTGGGTTTTATTTATTTTTGAGCCTTTGCAGAATTGAGAACAGAACAAGGGACTATACAATCAGATTTCGGCAAACTGGGTTTGGTGATGAAGTGTGGAATAAGTTACAACCACTTTCAACGGCAAACTTTTCGTGGGAGGATCCATATGTTCAAAAAGTTGTTGATGCTGAAGTCCATAGTGGCACCAGTGTTGTGGTCCACAAGTTCGATCTAGACAAATCTGGGTTTTCTTCTTTGGAGGACAATTCAGGTTTGTTTCTCCATGTTGCAAATATGGGTGACTTTAAGGTTGTTAGGTTTATAGATGAGAGTATCTTACACTTAAAATCAAAAGAAGGGAGTGGAGTTATAAGGCTGGCAGGGAATTGGGGAAATTCCGGAATTCAGGATAAAACGCTCTCCACTGGAGGTAATAGTAGAGTTAGGAGTTGTTTGGATCTCCATTGTGGACCACAAACCAAGAGAGCTAGCCTACTTGTACATGGAAAGATTCTTCGTATCCTACTCGACGGGCTATGATAGTGGGACCACAAGCAGGTTGATTCTCCTTTCTATAATGCTGTTTTTTATGTCAAAGTTATTCAAATTTTTATGTACTTTCTAATCAGCATGCTAATTTCAGAGAATAATGTATATTTACTTTTTAATCAGTATGCGATTTCAGTATGTAAAAGATAGTATGTAATATTCTTTTGTGATCCTATCTTAACTTGATGCACAATGGTTGTTGATGTTGTTTAACCATTCTTCACCTTGGCCTATCTGGCCCACTATTTCAATGTGCTTTGTGCATTGGTTTTGCTTCTTCAGAACTTGTAGGTTATAAGTCAGTCAAACTAAATACAATGCTAAATTGTGTGTTTATCTTGATTTTGATTCTCGCCCTTCATATGCAATGTATCTTCCATGAAAGCTTGCTGGTGGTGGTGTTATCAGGCCACTAAAGCAATTCCTGTGTGTTATCAGGCTGCTAATAGTACACTTGTGTATTACTCGATCATCTTTTGGATAAATTTCGGAGATTAATCCTCAAAAATTGGTTAGAGCACTGAAGCAATTCTCATTGATTGGCCTGCTTTTCCCTTTTCAGGTTCAAACTCGTAGTTGGATACATGCAGCTAGACAATCAGCTGCCTCTGACAGTAATGCCTGTACTTCTAGCTCCTGAACAGACTGCTGATGTCCATCACCCTGTGTTCAAGATGACTGTAATTGTACGCAACCAAAATCCCGATGACCTCCAGATTTACCCATACATTTATATTAGGGTAATGTCCTCAACGTAATCTAGCATCAGCATTGAGCTGAAATTACTCAAAAAGAGCAGCCACGTGTCACCAAAGTTATCCTATTCATGTTGTATCCTCACAGGTAACAGATAAACATTGGAGGCTAAATATTCATGAGCCAATCATCTGGGCTATGGTAGATTTCTTCAACAACCTCCAAGTAGATCGCATTCCTCAAGATTCCAGTGTCACTCAAGTTGATCCTGAAATACGCGTTGAGTAAGCATCAACCACACATTCCTGTTTCTAGGGGCATGCTTATTTTTCGTATGGCTGTTTTCTGAAATGGATGATTCCATCTACTTATAATCACTTAAGCTGAGGACCTTGTACTTATATGATTTGATCAATGAAACATTTTTCTACGTGCTACAAAGTAGCTCAGACTATAATGGCCTATACTGAAGCTTCTAAAGGTTTATTACAACGTCTTGCGTTCATGTTTTCTTCTTGCTAACATCCATTGCAGGATACCCCACATTTATGTTTTCCTTTTTCTTTCACTGGAGGTGGGGGTTGGGTGACTAACAAATGTTAATACAATCGTTTACCTTACACCTCCAAATTTGTGTTTTCTGATTTCTTTCTTTGGGGGTTGGGTGACTAACAAATGTTAATACAACTGTTTTCCAAGGTTATAATTTATATAATATGATGAGATTAATATTCTCTTCCTGGATCAGCAACACAATATGAATGTCCTTTCAGCTGAGTCCTCTGCAAATCTACTTGGTTTGTTATTAACAAATTTTCCTCATCTATTTAGCTTGATTGACATTTCTGAAGTAAGACTCAAGA